>PITA01011404.1:0-29606 GCA_004023965.1 Spilogale gracilis | reverse complement strand
TGGATGAAGCTTTTCTGAGCTGTCTCTCCTCCCTTCTCCCCTCCAGTCCCCAGCTTCTATCCCCGTCTCTCCCTTCCTGCTCGGCAAGATCAGGGAAGCTGCAAACCCAACCCTTACATCAAAAAGGAACTTGAAAAATACTTGGAGCAAAAATTGCTAACTGTGCATCCTTGCTCTGTGCCGGCTCTGATATTAAATCAGGAAATGGCACTGAACAGCCGCTCCAAACACAGAAACAGGGCTTGTCAACACAGAAACCAAAAGCAATCTCTAACAGGCAGAGGTGAAAGGGACCTGGCACCAGGCCGGGATGGGGAGCAGAGGCCCAGAAAGGGATTCCTGAGCCTGGCTTGTCTGCCCGTATCTCCAACACCCAGCACACAGTCAGCCTCACAGTCTCGGGCACTGAGCGCACCTTGTCTCCACAGGGAATGAAAGAGAATTAAGATGTTACTCAAATGCCTTTGGGATGCTCCTTTTCAATTCTACAGATATTTATTGAGCACCTACTATGTGACTGACAGCGCACCAGAAAGACATTCGCCCTTGTAAAGGTGATCTTCTAGCTCTTAAGATAGGGGTCTGACTCTTTGGCATGACATTCAAGCCCCTTTAATCCTCAGCTCCTGCAGAGGCTTGAAGTTCCATCTCTAGCCTTCTGGAAATGGCTCCCCAAGTGCCTGAGACAGAGTCCCTGCTCTATGCCTACGAACAGTCTTCCTGAATTTCTCCGACAAATTTCTGCTCAACCTTCAAAGCCTTAGTTAACTGTTGCCTCTGCTTTGCAACTCTGATCAGCCAAGTCCTCTCCCCGCCCCCCAGAGAACCAAGGTCTGGGGATCGACCAGACTGTGGATGTGTCTCCACCATGCCACCTCTCCAGCTGCAATGGGAAGGTCTGCAATTCCCTGGAAGGGAAGAAGGAAGCCAGGCCCATCCCTGGGCCCTCATCTCTCAGTATTGGTCATATAATGGGCGTAAATAGAATTGACACAACAATAAAGAATCTTGATAAAGTCCATGGTTGGTGTGGCTGGGCAGAAATAGGTCACCTTCACATACTTCCGATGGGAAATTAAACAGGTACAACCTTTGTAGAGGCTAATTTGCCAGCATGAGCATTGCAAATTGCATTTATCTTTCAATCCAGCAATTTTACTTCTTGCTATCTCTTCTAGAGAAACACTTGCACACATGCAAAAAGGAACTGTTCGTGGCAGGATTGTTTGCAATCGTGAAATACCAGAAATAGCTTAAATGTCCATAAATACAAGACTGGATTAAACACACACACACACACACACACACACACACACACACACACACACTATAGAGCATCCACTAGATGAATTGCCACACATTAGTTAAAAAGAAAGAAGATCTCTGTGTATGGACACAGAAGTTGCTGAGTAAAAAAATAAAAAACAAGTTGTAGCTCTAGACAGAGATGTTAAAACTACATCGTTGCATTTTTTACAATGAGAAAGTAGGCTTGTATGTCTTATAGAATTTATTTTCAGAAGACAAAAGGTAAGAAAGAGATTGAGTGACCACAGCAGCTCCCAGCTGAAATGAACTTGTGCTCGGGTACAGCCAAACAGCCTTTTGTCTCTATCAGCACCAGGCGGCAGGTCCCCACAGAGGGACACTGCCACCTCCTTGTACCCACAAGCTTGTTCCCCAAGCTGTGATGATCACGTGGCAGGAAGCTAGACCCTTGCGGCTCTGAAGAACTTTCAGGTGGAGGAGGAGAGAAGAGAGGAGGCCAGCAGGATGGGGTCACTTGGGTCATCCAGACGTCCTCTGAGTTGGTCCTTGGTCTGAGGAGGAAGGAGTAAGGGTTGGTAGTTGATTAGGGGAGAGGAGAGGGCTGGAGAGCATGTAGGAAAGGCCTGAGGGTTCTGAGATGTCACACTGCAAGAAAGCATTGGTATATGTCCAGGTGTTAACTAACTTCCTTCCTTCCTTCCTTCCTTCCTTCCTTCCTTCCTTCCTTCCTTCCTTCCTTCCTTCCTTCCTTTCTTCCTCCACAATGGTAATTGAGTTCCTCCTGGGATGGACATGACACTGGGGACACATAGACAACTCCATCACAGTGTCTTCCTCCAGGAGCTCATGGTCAAACTCTGTCTTGTTTCTCAAAATGCATTTCTTGCACTTCAAATGGCAGAATTACCTAGGGAACTTATTAATATGCAAATTCCTGGGCTTCTCTCCTTAGACCCAAAAAGTCAGACTGTGGCTCAGGATTCTGTGTCTGTAACACATTTTCTCAAGTGGAAAGCATTTGGACTAACTGGCCAAAGCCTTTCTTTGCCCTGTGTTACCTGCTAAGTCCTCTCCCAAAGCTGAGGTCTATGTGATCTAGCTTAGAGAGGGAAGGGATTGAGGGGAAAGCCCTGCCATATGACTTCAATATGTGGGATTTCCGAGTGACAGGGACCTTGTCTTGGCTCTTGGACTCTTCGCCCCACTCTGTTCCGAAGTAGGCCCATCTAAGGTCTGGGGAGAGCCACAGACGACCTCTTCTAAGTCTTTCAAAACACAGACTGACTCATTCTAGGCAGTGGGGTGACTTGTGCAAAGGCCCTGTGGAAGAACACTTCTTGAGCTATGGAGGAACTTACTGAAGGCAGTGTGCTTGGCGTGCTGTGAGGGGAATGCAGTGAGAGATGAGGTGGGAGACATTGGCAGGAGCAGGGAATTCAGGGGGTGAAGCTGTGCTAAGGAGTCTGGTTCTTTGTCCAAGTATTGAAAGAATTTGTATTAAGCTGGGGGGCAGGGGATGAAGGTAGAATGATCGGATTTATATAACCTGAAAACGGACTTCATGACCCTGTGGACAAGACGAAAGTCCAAGCCAAGGCCTCTGTAGTCAGGTAAGTGAAAACTGAAGGTGAAGACAATATGGAGAACCCGAGGTCTTGAGTTGGAGGAATGGATGGAAGGTGATGGTTGGGCTGTGGGAAGAGAAGGCCTCTGCCTTGAGGAGCGAGGGTAAGGTTTCAGAGTCTGATACTGGCCCTGGGGTCCTGGGAAGGTAGTGTTGGAAAGGGAGCTCTGAGTGGTGTGAACTTCTCATCAGCACTGAGTCACACACCTCTCTCTCTCTCTCTCTCTCTCTCTCTCCTGATACTTGAGGGATGGATGAATAGAGACTGAAGTTCAAACAGCCTGAAGGCCAAACTCAGACCAGAGAGAGGCAGGACCAAGGATCAAGGACAGGTTAGAGGTCAGGCTGAGGCCAAGGGTAAAGGACAAAGTAAGAGGACTCTGCAAAATGTTTCTCCTTTGCCTTGCATCCTGCCTTGATTCCTCTCCCACCCTGACTCTCCAACCCCACACAGTCAAGGAAGAGGACAGAGAAGGACGAGAAAACCAGCGACGCTTGCCATCTTTGACAAGAAGGCACATTCATCCCTGCCCTTCTCACTGAACCCCAGCAGAGACCTGTCATTGAGCAGAGGCTCTCCGCTGTGACCTGAACAGAACCACTGAGTCTGTGGAGAGTTGGCACTCCTGACCCAGAGAGCAGACAGGGCACTGTGCTGATGCCTGGGTCCCTGGGATGCCACTTAGTCCACATAGAGACCACGGGCTTCATAGTATTCAGAGCCCTGGACTTGGGGCCAAAAAATCCAGCTTATTGCGGCTGTGTAGCCAAAGATATCACTTTACCTCTCAGAGCTCCTTGTAGGTATATGTGGGGCTGATCTGAAAGTGCAGTGGTGAGGACAGAACAGGTTATAAGACTCTTAGGGCACAGCTATACATCTGCCCTTACCTAACCACCTGCTTACCTGTCCACACATTTTAGCTAAATAAGAATAACAGTAGCTGCTACCTTATATAGTTGTGAGAATTGGAGGGAAAAGGGAAGGAAAAAGGCTTTGCGAGTCCCCATACAAAGGGAGCGAATATTATGATCAAATCCCCCATCTCTGTTGGGGGCAATACTGCCCAGTAGGTGTGTAACACAAAGCTGTTCACTAGGAATAAAATGTAAGCCGTATATGTAATTAAAAAACTTCTGGTAATTATGTTAAAACAAAATAAAAAGAAGGAGATGAAAGAGTTTTAATCTGAAATTCTCACTCCCAAGTGCGAGTGTGGGAGGTGAGGGTGGGGATGTCCCTGGTTCCTAGAAGAGGGAGTGGGGAAAGGGCTGGGCAGAGTGGGTTAACTCTGGATCCCTTCAGAGACCTGCTGAGTCATTCCGGTGCCCAAGGCCACCAGAAGTAACCAGAAGCCCAAGAATACCATTTCTGGAAGCACTGGGTTGGAACTGGATGGGCACTGTGTGCAGGCAGGGGACAGCTGTCTTGGGGGGGTGGGACAGAAAATGAATGGGAAAAGTCTTCTGCTTCTTCTTGGAAGTCCTGGGCCTTGGGAAGCTCAGGGGGAGTGGGAGAAACAGAATGCCCTCCTACTGGGCCTAGAAGGAGTTGGCAGAGGGCTCAGGGATCCTTGGAGAAGACAAGTGATCCGACTTCTGGGTGATGCCCAAGCAGAAGCCTAGCTCCTCCCTGGAAGAACTCATCCTGAGATGGTTGGAAACATAACAGGGGCCTCTTTGGAGGGCCAGGGAGAGTACATGGCACGGGGCTTAGGCCAGGAGCTTCAGGCTCTGCGATTCCAAGCATTGCATATGCCCTGCTTCCCCACTCAAAACACACACACACACACACACACACACACACACACACACACACACACCGCTCCAGCACGCCTCCCACCGCGCTCATGCACGCACAGAGACGCCGGCTCCAAACACCTGCAGTCTTCAGGAAACGACGGGTGTTCCGTGCATCTTGGGACTGAGCAGGGCTGCGGGCGGAGGTCCCGGAGCGCTGAGCTGGGCTGGAGGCGCACGGGCGAGCGCGCAACGGGGCCACTCTCGGGTCAGCGGGTGGGTTGAACCGCAGCCGGAGGGATCGGCGCAGCGAACCTCAAACCTGGCGGCTGGCGGTGGGTAGTGCTCCCTTGAGGAATAACTTCTTTCTGCACCCGCACCCCGAATGCCCCAAGGTTCCTTGGCAGCGCGGGCCACGCACAGCCTCCTCGCTCATGAAAAAGAGCTGAAGAATTCCAAGAACTGTGCCCGGGACGCATAGGCTCTAGACTAGCTTACTGTGGGTTAGGGAGAGGAGGTCGTGTATGGGTGAAAACTTCAGATTGGAGTTTTGGAGGCAAGAGACTCTGGCGGTCAACCACAGTCCTAGGCTCCGATTGGAAAGGGGCTTGGGGCACCACACACTACCCCTGTGTCCTGCCTCTTTCCCTTTGCTTCTCCTCCACTCTCCACTTCTTCCACCATCCCTTCCCTTTTCTTCTCCCCCCCTCCACCCCACCTAGTTTTTTAGGCAAGAAGTGCAGCCTCCAGGAACTGCCGCGGACCCATTAATCGGAATCTCCCCTCGCTGAGCTCCAGAGCCCCAGGCGCAGAGAGGCGGTGGCGGCGGGGGCTGTCTGAAGCCGGCCTTAAGGTTTGGGGCGCCGAGACACCGCAGCAGAGAGTAGCAGGAGCCGGTGTTCGGGAGGCTAGGCCGAGAAGTGAGGTCCGCTGTTCCGCTGAGGCCTTGGCTCGGGAGCAACGTGCGTGCCTCATTGACTCACCCAGTTCCAACATTTTTGGAGGTGGTTGGGGGTGGGGTGGGAGAGGACGGACTGGCTAGCCTGGGAGAGTAGCAAAAAACCGGGTTTGGGGGGAAGGTGGACCTAGTGATGGACGGAGATACCGCAGTCCGAGCTCAGGGGATGAGACTGACCCCAGCTGAGAGGGAGGCACAGGGACAAAGAGAAGTGCGCCTGCCCAGACAAAGCCCGAGTTCTAGATAGAGATCCTGAGACGGCGGCGGGACGCCCCAGGAGAGGGGGAAGTTTGGCAGCTCCCAGCTGGGCCCGAAGGAACCCCTAGGGCCTTGATCCGGCGCACTGCCGAGATTCGGGCTTCTGTCCTCAAGGGCGAAGGTCAAGCGGCCCCGGGGAACATCGGCTTAGCTGCCTCGGTGCGCACGCATAAGTCCACGGCGTCAGGTGTGCTCTCTGAGCGACCGGATTTCTTTACCGCCCGGAGGGAGGGCGACGCCGGCTGGGGGTCAGTGGAACAGAGAGAGCCTAGTGCGTTTGTCCTGGCCGCCTCAGACCAGAGCACAGACCCCCTGACGCCTCGAAACGTCCCCCAGCTGAGCCGCAGTGCGAGTGTGCTCTCACCGTGTGCGAACACGGCCCGGGCAGGGAGGGTGCTTGTCTGCACTGTCGGGCTTCAGGCAGAGGCAGGGCAGCCGCAGGCCCCAGACCCAGCGTGGAGACCGCCGAATCGTTTCTGCGGAGAGCATGCTCCTCGCCAAGGGTTGAAGACCGGCTCGTCCAACATTACAGCTGTTGATCCAAATCTTTTAGTTCAAGTTTTAGTTAAAATATATTCATTTTATTAAAAATGGGCGGCTCAAGATCACACCCCGCCCCAGCTCCACCGAGGACTCAAAAGAACAGAGTTTTCTGATTAAGTGGAGGCTAATTATTTTACCTTCTAATACTAAAAAAAAAAAAAAAGAAAGAAAATCTGGCCGTCTCCGCACTGGTGTGGCCCACCTGACCCCTATGCTCGGCGTCAGTCGTGCTGGTCATGCACAGGCAGCGGCCGGGACACACTCACCCAGTGCACGCTTCTCCTGCCTTTCGCGGCGCGCGCCCAAAGCCGAAGATTAGAAGTGGACGTGGGAGGCGGGTCGGGTCTCCGGGTACAGCGAATTTGCGATTTATCCGGTTTCTGCCCCCCGGGCCGGCGTCTCCGAAAGAGTCTCTTATTTCGGGCCATCGTGAACCCGAGTCTGGATCGCGCGCAGCGCCCGAGCCCCGCCCGGATGCCTAGTGCGTTGTGCTGTGGCCTCCCCGTCTGCGCTGGGGGAGGTTTCTCATCAGACATCCCTGGGCCCCCTCGCTGTGGCGTTTCTGCTCTCAGCCAAGGGCCTAACTCGGTCCTGGACCATCCTGCTCAGGGAACTGCTCAGGGGCATCCCAGTCTCCCCCTCAGCGCTCGGTCCCCCCATCCCACTCCGCACGGAGTTGGGGCTTGGAGTTTCACACGCAGCGATCAGCGCCGAACTCGCAGATGAGCAGAGGAGTCCCAGAACGGGACCCGAGGACCTATGCGTGGCTCTAGGGGAACCTGTCTTGGGCCGTGGTGAGCACACAGCCTCCGTTCTGGGCTGGCCTGGACTGGACCAGTTAGGAAGATCCAGCGGAGTCCCAAGCGTCGTTCAAGCCTTCCGGCTGCGGGTCGGGCTGTTCGGCACGCCTTTGCGCGAAGTGGCCACTTGGGGTCGCACTTTATGCCTGTTTGAGACTCGCGGCCCGCTGACGCCGCGATCTGCTAAATCGTTACAAAACGTTCAAACAAAAACAGGGTCGGTTCCTCAGCAGCCGAGAGCCACCCGGAGCACCGTCCTGAGCTGGCCTCAGCCCCAAGCCTCGGGAACTCAGGGTTCCGTGCGACCGGTTGGGGATAGAATTCAGAGCCTTTCGACCGATTCTCTCTCCGCTCCCTTCATCTTGTGCTTTTGTGGGTGGGGTGAGCGCGGGGAGCGACTGGGCAAGGGGAGTCCTATCTCCGGGCTCGGCCATTGCACCCGCCAGGAGGTGAACGGCCCCTGCTTGGCCCGGGGAGGGTCCCCTGAGGCTAAAAGTTGGATGTGAACACAACTCTTGGAGCCGCTAACCCACCCCCAACACACAAATACGCGCAGACCTGCAGAAACATAGGCAGGCACCGCACACACTGCTACGGCCCCGCAGCCGCGAGGCACACGGAAAGTCCCCCACTGCGCGGGGCACGCTGGGGAACAAAGGGCCCGAGAAGTGTCTTCCCAGCGCTCCTTCTGAGCCTCCTAGGGGGGTGACAAGGGCTGGGGGTGGGGGAGCGAAGGGCAAAGAGCGAGGAGAGCGCGCTAAGGGGTGGAAGGGGCAGCCAGGCCTTAAAGGGGGGGCGCGCCCCGAAAGCGAGCGGGCGGGGGCCGGGGCCCGGAGGGTGTCGAGGGGGCTGGGCCCGGGCCCGCCGTCCCACTGGGCTCCAGCCCTCCGCCAGGCCTCCGCGGCTCTCCGCCGGCTCCGGCCGCCAGTCAGCTGACGCGGGGGGCGGAGGAGCTGTCAGGCGCGCCCCGCCCTGCGCCGCCGGGCTGCGGGGGCCGAGCAGCCATTGGCCAGCGCGCTGGGCCACCCGGGCCCCCGCGCCCCGGTGACATCAGGAAGGCGATAAAAGGCAGCGGCCGCGCCGGATCCAGCACAGCTGCACCGCCGGGCTGCGAGCGGCTGCGATCGAGAGAGCCTAAGAGCAGGAGAGCTAGAGAGCGAGCGGCGGGCGCTTGCCCGGCGCCTCCCCTCCGCCCAGCCGCGCGCCCCGCTTGCTCCTCCACCCCTCCCGACTCGGCCCGGCCCGGGCGCGGCCACAGTCCCGAGCTCTGGGGCGGCGCGGGCAGCCTCGGGACTCTCCGGCGCGCCGCCGCGTCCCCAGACAAAGGCTTGGCCGGCGGCCCCGGCCCGCTGCGCCCTCGGCTCCCCGCCTCCCGGGCTCGCGGCTCTTCGCCCCCGCTCTCGGCTCGGCGCGCCCCGGCCGGCAGCAAAGTTTCCCGGGCGGCAGCGGCGGCTGCGCCTCGCGTCAGCGATGGCCGCGGAGCTGAGCATGGGGCCCGAGCTGCCCACCAGCCCGCTGGCCATGGAGTACGTCAACGACTTCGACCTGCTCAAGTTCGACGTGAAGAAGGAGCCGCTGGGGCGGGCGGAGCGCCCGGGCCGACCCTGCACGCGCCTGCAGCCAGCCGGCTCAGTGTCGTCCACACCGCTCAGCACGCCTTGTAGCTCGGTGCCCTCGTCGCCCAGCTTCAGCCCCACCGAACAGAAGACTCACCTCGAGGACCTGTACTGGATGGCGAGCAACTACCAGCAGATGAACCCCGAGGCGCTCAACCTGACGCCCGAGGACGCGGTGGAGGCGCTCATCGGCTCGCACCCAGTGCCACAGCCGTTGCAGAGCTTCGACGGCTTCCGCGGCGCGCACCACCATCACCACCACCACCACCCACACCCGCACCACGCATACCCGGGCGCCGGCGTGCCCCACGACGAGCTGGGCCCGCATCCGCACCCGCACCATCACCACCATCACCAAGCGTCGCCGCCGCCGTCCAGCGCAGCCAGCCCAGCACAGCAGCTGCCCACCAGCCACCCTGGGCCCGGGCCGCACGCGGCCGCCGCGGCGACGGCGGCTGGCGGTAGCGGCAGCGTGGAGGACCGCTTCTCCGACGACCAGCTCGTGTCCATGTCGGTGCGCGAGCTGAACCGTCACCTCCGGGGCTTCACCAAGGACGAGGTGATCCGCCTGAAGCAGAAGCGGCGGACCCTGAAGAACCGGGGCTACGCCCAGTCGTGCAGGTATAAACGCGTCCAGCAGAAACACCACCTGGAGAACGAGAAGACGCAGCTCATTCAGCAGGTGGAGCAGCTTAAGCAGGAGGTGTCCCGGCTGGCCCGCGAAAGAGACGCCTACAAGGTCAAGTGCGAGAAACTCGCCAACTCCGGCTTCAGGGAGGCGGGCTCCACCAGCGACAGCCCCTCCTCTCCCGAGTTCTTTCTGTGAGTCGTGGCGGTCCCGGCCCCCGCCCTTGCCCCGGCCCGGACTCCCCGTCCCGTGTCCCCAGCCCCGGACTCCCCCGGATCTGTCCCTGCCTCGGCCGCAGCCTTGACCTGTTTGACTTGAGGGAGAGGGAGGAAGGGCGCGCGGGACGCGGGCGACAGGAGGGCGCGCGGGCAGGCAGGGGACCTTGGCCAAGGCGAGAGCGGCGCGCGCCAGCGCCGCCTCCTAGACTCGAGCAGAGCCAGAGACAGATGAGGGGGTGGGAAGTCCCGGAGCAACTTTTCTCCAGGCTGGAGGGCGGCAAGGCATAGTCCCGAGGAGTCGCCAAGGCCAGAATGGAGACTCCTGGCTTTCTGAACTTTGCGCGTTAAGCAGGGGGCCGCTGCCTCGAGGCCCGGAGCGCAGTCCAACCCAGGAAGAGAGCAGCGAGGCGAGGAGAGGAGAGGGACCCTGGCGTCCCGGCAGGCACGAGGCGAGGCTGAGCGAAGGAAGGAAGGAAGGACAGAAGGACCTGTCTGTCCAGGGTCCAGAGAACACTGGCTCTCAGTCCGGAGACGCGGGCCTCAGTTAGGACGCTCTGCGCGCAATTCTCATCAGTTTTATTGCCTGCTCGATTATATAGAAAAAAATACGAAAATCTGCATTAAAAATATTAATCCTGCATGCTGGACATGTATGGTAATAATTTCTATTTTGTACCATTTTCTTGTTTAACTTTAGCATGTTGTTGATCATGGATCATAACCCCCTTGTTTCTTTGAGTGAGAAGGGATGGTAGTGCAGAAACTCCAGCGGCTGCTTGCCGGGTTTCCGTCCCGGTTGGCTTGTAAATACCGCCCCGCCAAACCGCTTAGAGAAAGTGGCAGCAAGCTGAGTGTCTTCGTTTGGGTTTATTATTATGGCATTATTTTTTTGTAAGTAAATAAAAAAAAGTTCTGGGCATTTTGCATCAGAAAACAACTTTGTCTTGGGGCACCCTTGGAAGTTGCATGCTTTCTCCCCTTTCCTGTCTCCATTCGGTCCTCTTGTCCCTTCCGCTCCAGTTTTCAATTTTGTTGGTGTTGAGAGAAAGAGGACTGGGGTCCCAGCTCCTGAGTACCAGTGTAGGGCAGCTGTCCAGTTCTACACCCCAGATCCCGGGGAAGGGGGGGGGAGTCTTCACTTCCACCTTGTCTTTTTGGCTAAATTTACACTTCTTACTAGAAGGAAAGGAAAACAGATCTAATTTGCTTTCTATTGCCATCTGAATCACCCCAGGGTCCCTTCAAAAGCCTCCAAGCCCCTGCTAATTACTGTGGCTGCCTGAGCTTTTAGGGCCAGCAGGCTTGGCCAACCCTGACACTGCCCAGTGGTGACCTAAACTTGTGTTGAACCAACCGTCACACTCAGAAAGTACTGGAAACCCAAACATTGGCAAGTAATTTTGCAACTTTCAAGCGTGTCCTTTAGACCAATACATTGTGTGTGTTTTTTTCCCTGCTTTGGAGATAGCAGGTGAGTTATCGGTGGTGTCCCCCCCACCCCCTTCTGTTGTATAGTAGTTATAGGGAAAATTAGGGTGTTTTTCTTTATGACTTTATTTTTTCCTGCAGGTCAGTAAAAGGATTTAAGTTGCACTGACAAAAATACCAAAATGAAAGCGTATTTTTTAGTTCCCATTTGAAATTGCTGGCGCTGCTGGCCGGATGCATTTTTGAGTTTGTATTAGTTGATAAATTAACAGTAATAACAAGATTGTATGAACCGCATGGTGCTTGCAGTTTTAAATATTGTGGATATTCGTCCTGCATCAGAAACGAGCTTCGGTTTTTACGGATTCAACTGTGTTGAAATCAAATTTGCTGCAACAGAAATTTGTTTTTATTTCATGTAAAATAAGGGATCAATTTCAAACCCTGCTTATGATATGAAAATATTAAAACCTAGTCTATTGTAGTTTTATTCAGACTGGTTTCTGTTTTTTGGTTATTAAAATGGTTTCCTATTTTGCTTATTAAAACCATGGAAATGGTGTTTATTTAGAGGATTCTGTGTTCGCTTGACTTTGACTTCCTTCTCTTGCCTTTTTAAGAGTTGCATCAATTTGGGGACACTCTCACTCTCCCCGGCCAACGGAGAAACAGACCGTGTCTGGGCAAATCTCTGCCTTGCTTGTGAGTGTGTATGTACATGAGCCTCAAATGTGTTTCTGCTTCTCACTCTAGGTAGAGACCTCATTCAGGAGCTGGTTTGTGAGCTGAGAGGGGGCACACTTTTTCTGGGCTTTCAGGCTTAGGGATCAGATCGGGCCTGCTAACCTGCCGGCTCTGAGGTAGAGATTGGCTGATCCTTAGAAGCCGGAGCTTCCTGATGGGGAAGCAGGGTCTTTTTGGCAATCAGGCTCAGTTGGCCCTATCACTCTGGCCCTTCTGTTGGGGCTGCAAGGCTCTCAACTTTCTCCTGCCCAGTGCATCTTCCTGTCCACATCGAGAATGCCTGCCTCCCCTGAGTGGAGGCTTTCCCCGGAGCTTGCAGACACAAGTGGAATCCAGCACCAGTCCTGGGGCAGAAGGCCCTTCAGACCAGAAGCCCCTCCTTGTGGACCTGTGTATTGGGGGTGGTGTGCCCTGGGCACACATGCCACCCAGGCCTGGAGCCCGCAGACCCACAGAAGGGCACTGCATGGCTGGACCAGGATTTCAGTGACTCTCCAGACTGAGGGCCAGACAGGGTTTGGAGTGTCATTTTGGTACAGTGACTCTGACTGCAGACTGGGAGCTGGACCTACTACCTTTCCTTTTCCAGACTCTCAGAAGAGTCAAGGTCTCCCACCTAGGTTACCCCAAACCCCCCTCAGCCTTCTCAAAATCCTATCTATTCTATTCAGAGTCAGATATTTCTTGGAGTCAGAATGG
Organism: Spilogale gracilis; assembly: GCA_004023965.1. NCBI lineage: Eukaryota > Metazoa > Chordata > Mammalia > Carnivora > Mephitidae > Spilogale > Spilogale gracilis. The sequence continues at coordinate 17,081 of PITA01011404.1, read as the reverse complement.
GATTCCCACCCTTTCCCAATCCCTCCCAAATCCGAAGGACCCTCTGTTCCTTTGGCCATGGCTGGGTCCAAGGGGCTTTTGGTCTCTTCAGACCCGAAATCTGCAGTTCCAGAGACTCAACCTTCCAGCCCTGGGAACTTTGAGACCTGAATGGGGAGGTGTACAAAACCCAGGCCGAAGAGCTCCAGCCTGGACCTGGAGCCAGAAAGAACCAGGGAGAAGGAAGCGAAGGCTAAAACTAGCAGGGAATAGATTTTGGCCCAGGATCCCTGGAATCCTGGGGGTGGCGGTCAGGGTCTGGTAAAGACAGACAAGGGAAAAATCCCAAACACGAGGATGCAAATACTACGAGCAGTGATTTACATTTAATAGTGCTTTGGTGTTTAGTAGAAATCGGAGGTTGCAGCTTGAATTAAATTCCAAGCCCAGTTCATTTCACTAACCCAGAGATGTGCCTGCCATGGAAGGCTCTGGCTGCAATCAGAGCGGAGGATGGTGGCTGAATCTGGCTATAAAGTAGCTCTACTCGAGTGCAAATGAAAGACGGAGCAAGAGGATATGGTTAGTTGGGTAGTTGTGTGTACAGGTGCACAAGAACAAACTTGATAAGAGCACGCCCACAGGTACAAGGGTATTAACCCCTGTGGGGCGAAAGAGGTCTCTCTCCGCCAGGCTGAGCACTGGAAGAGCTCCCTGCTGCAGGGATGGGGAGACCAAGGGGGAATCACCTTGATTCCATGTAGTGGGGGTTTGACACCCTTTGGATTAATGCCAAGCGGACTGGCTGGCATCTCCCACCTCTAGAGTCACCTGGACTCTGCCTGAACTACTGGGGAGGGTCGAAAACTCCAAGGTTTTGGTTTTGCTTCTCTAGAGCCCAGAAACACAGATGCCAACCCAGGGATGACCAGCATCTAGGATGACACGGTGGGTCAGGCCGTTTCAGGGTGACCACTTACATCTCTGAGAAGCTGACCACACCATCACGCAGTCCCACTGACACAATGACATATAGATACACAGGCACCCCACACCCGGCACCCACGGGTGCCCTCACCGGCGCCCCGTGTCCCGGCACCGGCACCAACCCATTATTTGAGCGCGGGTCGGCCCCGGCCGCTCGCAGGCTTGAGTCCTGCAGAGCCGGCAGCTCACGAGGCCCGGACCCCGGAGACTCCGGGGCAAGGAAGGCCCGGCCAAGTCTCAGCTCGCAGCCCGCGGTCCCCGACCCGCCACAGCCGCGCAGAGCCGGCGCCCGCGCGCTCAGGAAGAGCGAACTGCGTCCCCAGGCCATCCGGCCGGTGGCACTCCACGGCGCCCTGCAGCCGGCCGGTTCCTTTTCGGTTTGCACCGCTCCCCGCGGCTCGCCGGCCCCTTGCGATCCTCCGCGACCCCGGGGGCAAAATCCTCCCAGCACCGGGAGTCTTCCACGCCCGCACCCAGGCCACGCAGCCAGGCTGGCGCCTGCACTTGGGGACGCACGCCGAGTCAGACACACACAGACGCGAGGCCCGTGGGGGCACACGGGAAGGTGGCTCGCTCCACGCTGAGCTCCGGCCGGGGCGGCCCAGGTCAGGTCCCGGCCGGAGCGAACTGCCTAACACCTTCTCTCCCCGGGCTCCGGGCCTTGCGACCCCGGGTCGGCCCCGGGTGTGCGGGAGGCTGTGCCCACGAGATCGGCCGCCGCCACCTTCCGTGAGGGGTCGAGGATGGTGCTCGGCACAGCGTCCCGGGAACCAGGGTCCCGACCTGGGCTGCAGGGGTGGTGGTGCCCGCCTCACTCGGCGTCTCTCGCGTCCTTACTCTTTGCCATTTCCCTTTCCTACAGCCCTTCCTCAGTAAACTCTTCACTTCGGAAAACTTTCTCCCTACGTTTTTCCTCCCAGTCCCTTTTGCCTTTCCTCCAGGCGCAGCCCGGCAAGGAAGCTCTTCCGCTCCCGGCTTCGAGGCGTAGGGTAAGTGCCGGGAGGGGCGAGGGCCCGGAGGTGGGGTCCGGCGGCCCCGAGTCTCCGCGCAGCTCCAGCCCCGGGCGAGATGCTTTGCGCTCATGCCCTGAGGGCTCCCATTCCCCAGCCTTCCCTTCCATCTGACCCGCCAGCATCAGGGCTGGTGGGGATCGACCTCCAGCAACGTCCCCGCCGGCACTGGCGAGAGAGCCAGCCAATCCGGCTGTCGGTGGCAGGAGTTGGGGAAGCTGGAGCCGGGCCCTAGACCCAGACCCCTCTTTTGGTCACAGCCCAGCTTCCTTTGCTCCACTCCCTCAGCCACCCACCCCTGCTCCTCAAGTTCTTTCTCAGTGGGCCCTGGGGGAACCAGTTGGGTTTAGAGATTCCAGAGGTTGCCTTACATGCTTACAGATGCAAACCCTGCTTCTGAGCCCCTGCTTTCAGAAAGGAAAACCCAGAACTGGCTTCTTGCGTAACCCTTCCCTGTACAGCCTGCTGTGTGGTGGCCTGGCCTCCCCTCCCAGAGATAGTAGTGTTTGGATTTGTTATGTAAGGAAGGGAGGATTGGAGGCTGACTCTGCCCGTCTCCCCCCATCAAAATAAAAGTCCTCAAAAGGTGCCTTTTGTGGACCACCTCTTTTCCATCAACAGCCCTCCTAAAGAGAGTCAGTCTGGTTAGAAGAGCTGCTCCCAAGCTTGGACCCAGCACAGTACCCTCCGGAGGCATGCCATCTTGCTGCGAAGGGAGAGTCCCAGGTCCAGGCTGAATCTGGGTGGTGGAAGAAGCCCCCATAAGGCTTCCCAAGCTGGCATTTACCTGGTTCTGAGGACGAGCTTCCTGTTGGAGGAGGCCCTTGCTGTTTCCTCTGCTGCTGCTGGAATTTTGTCCTTTCTGCAGTTTCTGCTCCTGAGAGCAGGCGTCCAGGCCACAGGGAGCAGTCCTTTCAGCCGGGGAGCACACATTCCTGAGCCTCGCATGCCCGCATGCACCAATTTCTACCGGCTTTTTTAAGCATCTTCCTAGTATCTGAATGCCCTTCTCCATTGTGTGTGCTACACATATTATCTTAAAACATGCATTTGGATAAGAGAATCGGAGCTAACTGTTCTCACTTGCAGGAAATTAAATGTAGGAGAGAAGTTGTAGCTCCAATTTGGAAAACCACCTAAATGATTAATATTAAGGGTTTGCTCCAAAGCAAAACTCCACATTAGCTGCCCTTCTGCATTCTTTGCGTGTGAAGTTGTTTTCCTGTAAGATAGCAGCCGCTTGTTAAACATTTCTTTTTATTTGTATCAAAAAGGGATGCTGTCCTCAGGCTGGAAGAGCAGCCACAGAGGCAATGGGAGAAAGGCCCAGTACTTTCTGGAAGAAGTCAGGTTCAGTGTGAGAAGCGGGCAGAAGTCCACAAATTCAAAATTTATGTTGCTGTGCTTTCCCTTATAGAGTGCTGTGCATTTTACTAGGGCCTGTCCTCTTTCCAGTAAATAGACGGCAGTTGGGGGTGGGTGGGTGGGAAGCCTTGAGGGTGCTCATTTCTGAGCGGGAGAGAAGAAGGCAGACACTGAGCCTGGCCTGTGACTCTCCCATCAGGAATCAGGAGCTCACTTTCAAATCCCCTTGCTTCTTCTGATGTCACTTTCACTGCCTTGACCCTGAGGGGTTACTTGCACCTGTTTACCACTGAGGTGAGCTTCTGGCCCAAGAGACTGGTCTGGGGTTTCAGCTCTGCTTTCCCTGAGTGGGCGACAAAGGGCTGCATTTCCCAACGCAGGGCATGCATGTGCCCTCCTTTGTGTCCTGGGAGCTGGAGCCTGGTACCTCTGTCCCTTTCCACTGACAAGGGGCAACCAGGTCATGGGGCACAAGAGGTGTGGCCAAATCACGAGGTTAGTCCTGGTATGATATTTCACGTACCTCTCTGAAGTGTGGGTGACTCTTGTCCATGCAGATTGGAGATGGCTAAGCAGGCCCAGAGAAAGCACCTCTTGCCCAGTGTCACCCAATGGAGGACCTAAAGCTTGATTCCCTACTATCTGATACCAAAATTTGTATTTTTGCTACCAAACTCCACATGTTCACAACCTCTTATCTGAAGCACCCTGGGAGTGGGGGGATGCTTAGGGGAAAATAGGGAAGGGTGGGAAATAGCCCCTTTTGGGGGGAGTTTCCTTTCTAATTCCCTTTGCTTAGCATAGTCACTTTCTTGGGAGTGTAATTACTGTTCTCCATCCACAAGGCTCCCTGCTCAGACATGGAGATGGGTAATGGGCACTAGGAGATCCAGCAGAACAAATATGACAAGGGTGTTGGAGGGAAACTGTTGTTCTGTCTCCCATTTCAATCTCTCATGGAGAAGCCAGCAGCTTATGGTGGTCCTGGTGTGTGTGGGGGAGTGTTGCTTGCTTGGGCATTACTAGCTTGGGACATTGGTGCTTTTCAAAATTTATTAACACACCCCTCACTTTTCATGTGTTCTCAGTTGAACTTTCCAGTAAACAGATCCTAATTAGCAGAGCAAATGTCCACAGAGGGTGGAATCATCCTGAGTCTAACCACAGCTGTTTCTGGTGTGGTCTGAAAACGTCAGACCTGCACACAGATGTGCTTACACTCTTTGGGCAGACACATGCATCAAAACGTATGCAACTCTCACTTATATGCACAGAGGCAGGTGTGTAGGGGCACATGCTTAAATCCGCATGCACTTATCTGCAGTGTATGCATATGCACTTTCACGCCGTGTCCACAAAATGTGTGCAATGACGCATATACCTGCATGGATTTATACTTGCATTGAACCACGGGGATTCTGCATGTATAACTCTCACAGAATGCATATGGGTCTACGCACATCCTCATATGCTCATGTGTGCTGACATATGTGCATTATGTATTGAACGCTGGCCTTCACACTCATTTGCACACAAGCACCACGTAACGAGTGAAATGTGGCACTGGGGGGGGGGTTAATGGAGGCCCAGGCTCCCATAAATATTTATATGAAGCACTCAAGATCTCAAAGTGAGAGAGGAAAGCTCTCCCCACATGGGCCCCTGTAAATCACGCAGCTGCTTTGCGTTACCCATCAGATCGAGGCTGTGCGATCAGACTTGCTCTGGGGGGTGCTCAGACACACACTGGTGCACATGGCCCACTCCGGGCCTCCGCAGACTTCCCAGCAAATGTGCCTCCACTCCCAGGTTGGTCTCCACTCCCAGGATCCTTCAGGGAGTTTCGAAAGGAAGCATTTCCATGCTGCTGTGGCCGTAGGTGCAGAGTTGAAGGGGGAACAAGTTGTCCTTATCTGAGACTTGCTGTCTCTAGGGAAGAGAGAAGTTATCCTGGAAGATAGCACATGGGAGGCCTGCTGAGCAGGTAGGTGCAAGAGCGAGGTGGGGGTCCCGGGCCGATTCAGGCTCCTGACCCACCAAAATTTTCAGTCCCAGGTGCCCACTGTCTCACTTCTCTACAACAACTGCAATCCCGTGTTGGGCGAATCCCCTGCTTCCAGGCCCGCCACCCAAGACTATTCAATCACTGAACAAATACTTGCTGTATGTCTTCCATATACCAGGCCTTGTGTTAGCAATATAACAATGAGCAAAACCAGAAACGACCCAGCAAACAAATCTTCATGGAGTTTATGATCTAGTAAGATAGCGCGAGCAAGGTATTAAACTAATCAGTGCACCGTTTCAAAAGGAGAAAGAAGATTGGACCTCTGAGAATATCTATACTACAATAAAGTTGACATAGACTGGAGAAAGGTGGTCGGGGGGGGAGGGCTTCCTGGAGGAGGTGATATTTGAGCTAAGATATGAAGCCTGAATAGACATCACCCAAGTCAAATGGGTAGGAAAAGAACCTTCTAGGTCTAAATTTCTTTCTGGAATAGGCTGATTATTCTCTTTATCCAGGATGCATGCTTGAGTTATTCCCCCTACCTGAACTATCTTCCCCAAGATAAAGCCATGGCAGACTCCCTTGCCCCCTTTACCTCCTTGTTCAGATCTATCTCTCCTTGATGAGCCTTGTCCTGACCACCATACCTGATCTGGCAAACTTCCTCCCTCTTTCTTGGCCCTTCAGGCCTGCCTTACACTGCTCTGTTTTTCCTCTTCTTCTCTCCTCTCTTTCTACACCTCCCCCATAATGCTAATCTCCTTGGAACACTGGATTATTTATTCATCTATTGCTTACTTTCTGCCTTTTCCTGTTAGCAGGAAAAGCTGTGAGGTCCATGTCTGATGGCTATTTGGTTCATTAATGTTCCCAAGCACTATGAGTGGTGCCTGGCGTTGGTGAGATCCCAATAACCCAGTAATTGGCTGAATGAATGTGCATTCAGTAAAATGTATTTAAAGAGGAAAGGGGTGATTTCTATGAAACCTGGTTATCTGTCTGTCTATCTGTCTATTTTATCTCTCTGTATCCATCCATGATCTGTCTGTCATTTGTACCTATCTAGTTTTTTGCTACTCCTTAAAATAAATACTGTTAATATTTTTTAAAAAGGATTGCTCATATGTTATCCACCAAAATCTTGTATTCCTCAGTGGTGCACTTTGGGACACATTCCCGTATCTGTGAGGAGAGAGGCTGACATCTGATATGAGAGACAGGTGGGGGGGCAGTGGGGTGAGACAGGAGGGAGGGAGGGCCGGGAGGGGGCCCTAAACCGAGCTCAGTCTCATTGTTTCCCCCTTAATTCTTGGTGGGTCTTTGAAGAGAAAAAGGCAGGGGTGGGTGGGCCAGAGATGGGTCTTGTTGGGATTCTGAGGGGAGGGAACAAACCAGCTTCCCTCCTGTTTCTGATCACCCTCCCTTCCCCAATTTACCCACACTCCCTCTAATCTCCTGCAGAAAGAAAGGCTCCTCTTCCCCTCCTTCCCTGTTGCTTTCTGAGCTGAGAAGAAAGCCTCCTAAATACTTTGTCCCCTTGACAAGTTATTTTTAAAAAGAAATAACATCTCTAAATCTAACATTTGTGATGATTTTTTTTTTTTTTTTTAAAGAAAACACTCCACAAATCAACAGCTTTCTTGTTTTAAGCAATCGCTGGGGTTTGGAGAGCAGTCTGCTTGGTAAACACACTTGGTAAACATCCAGAAAAGATTGTATTCAGTGTCCTCAAGTCAAAATCAACCTTCCCCAAGCTCCTGCTTTGTGTTTCATTGATGCAGGAAGAGGCTTTCTAAAAGTGGAACACAGATGAAGAGAGGTTGATGTGGTTCCCGAGGACATTTCTTGTGCACAATCGGGGCCGGGAAATGAAAGCACACCCGTGAGCAGCCCTCGGAGCCCACTCTACCCCCTTGAGTTCTTCATGACTTTTGGTTCTATACCTCACACCGGAAGGTAGAGGCATCAGGACATTTCACAGCTAGGCAAATAGAGTCAGGGGACTCTTGTTTCCCAGCTCCACTTGGCAGCTGATAACACAGACCTGTGAACTCCTCAAGGTCCCTGTTGTTCTACTTTTTAAAAAATTTTAACAAAATTTTTAAAAATATTTTATTTATTTATTTGACAGAGAGAAACACAGCCAGACGGGGAACACAAGCAGGGGGAGTGAGAGAGGGAGAAGCAGACCTCCCGCTGAGCGGGGAACCTGATGCGGGGCTCGATCCAGGGTCTCCAGGGTCTCCAGGGTCTCTGGGATCATGACCTGAGCCTAAGGCAGTTGCTTAACAACTGAGCCACCCAGGCGCCCCTGTTGTTTGACTTCTTAAGAAAGAAGTCGATTTCTTGGGGGCAGATTTGCTTTCATATCCCCTCTGTGATGCATGCTTCTGGCTTTTTCCACCACCGCACCTTAGTTTGGAATGTCCCCACTTTGTTCTCAGTCTGTTCCCAGAGTCATAAACTCGCCTTCCAGGCCCCACCCTTGACTGGCCCCTCTCAGGCTGCCAGGGTCCTCTTCCAAAATCTTACCTCTGGTCTCATCACTGTCTTCTTTACAAAATCAACAGCCCACTACTTTTTCTTTGCCCCGGAAGAGAGCAATGCCCCCAGTTCCAATTCCACCTAAACCATGGCTTTGGCAGTCCAAGATGCTAAGCCAGATTCTGAGGTGATTTAGGGAAGGTCAGAGGGCAGAAGCAAAGTGCAGAGGGTCCTGGGAAGTGTCTGTCCTGGCCTTCAGATAAGAACCTCAAACAGAACCCCTATTTGCCTGCCTGCCCAGCTTCTGTCTCTTCAGAGTCAATAGACAGTGACCTTTCCCTGGGTTTTATAATTTTATATAGTGGGGCAGTCACACATGAGTTGGATTACAGATATCACATATCTAAAAGACTTTCCTTTTGCTGGAGATCTCCAAAAAGGTTGGCTCTGTGGGGTTCTCTTGGGTGGCCTGCCCTCCTTGCTCTGTTTGCCCGAGGGAGGAGAGTACACCTGAAAACCAAGAAAGGTCCGAAGGCCCTGCTCTCTCAAAGTAACAGCATTCGTTTGAACCTGATGAAATTGTTGGTATGTAGTGGATTCATTTCACAGATAACAGACCTGTGAGCCTGACGTGGTTCTTGGCCCTCCGTAGGGTGTATCATAAAAGCGACAGTGTGTGGGTCGCAAAAACACATGGTGAGTACTAGGACCCAGAATGGGATCACTAAGAGCATACCAGGTCCGTCTCCTGTTTCCATCTTTGAGAGGTACACCTGGGTCTCTGGCCTCAAAGGTCCCTGTTTGACAAACACTTTCCCTATCCTGGTAGTTAAGTGTTTCTCAACTAGTAGTAATTCATGCAACCTGTATTCTAACTCTGTGAGCCAGAGGGATAGCACTATCCCTGTTTGCTGAAGGAGGAAATGGAATCATCACAGAGAGGTTAAACAACTTGCCCAAGGATGCACAGCTAGTAAGTGGCAGTGCTGGGATTCGAACCCAGGCAGTCTAATCCAGAGTCTGTGCTTTTGACTCTTGTACTCTTGAGCCTGGGGGTTGGAGATGCCTGAGGTAGAATTTTCAACTGGTTGAAAAATGCTTCTGGGATTTTATTCAGTGGAGACTTGACTTCGAGAGGAGAGCACCCCCTCCCTCGACCACCCTGCACCGTCCTTGTGAGCCACCTGGGCTCCACTGGGGACAGTTTTTTCTTTTAATTCTTTTTATTGAGGTAAAAGGAACACATAACTTTATATTACTTTCAGGTGTACAACATAATGATTTGGTATTTGCATATATTACAAAATGATCACCATAGTAAGTCTAGTAAACACCTGTCAGCACACATAGCTATAATTTTTTTTCCCCCTGGGATGAGAAGAGATGCTGCGTTTAAATGAATTTTTCTGGCAACTAGTCCTGCCCAGAAACCATCTATGGCTCCTTGGCACATCCAGGGCCCTCTTCAAGTTCTTTGGCCTGGCCTTCAGGGACCTGTGCCATGAGCCCTTGCCCCTCCATCCTTCAGTAAACATCCCATGCTCTGGTCACATGGACCCCAGCCCCTGCCTTGGGTTCTCCAGCCTCCCCACCTTGGCCTGAGCTATTGCCCTGTGAAATTATCTGTTTCCCATTGTCCACTCCTCTCTACATCACCTCCTTTTCAATCATTTCTAGGCCACAGATGCCAAAAGAAGAATACTGTCTTGTTTCTGAAATCCTCACTGGGGCTGGACTGGGGGCCTGGAAGCGATTCGGCCACGGGAGCCAGCTGGACCTGTGTATAGACACTGCCCCTCTTCATCCTAACCAGGATGGAGGGGCTTAGGAAATTCACTTGGCCTCTTGGAGTCTTTGCAGCCTCTTGCTGAAATGGGGAGTATGTTGCTCCCCCTTCTTCTGGCTGCAGGAAGGATGTGTGGGAACACAGCCTGTCAGTGATATGGGATGGGTGCTGGGGCACAGTGAGTGCTGACTCCTGGGATGGTGGCGGGCAGGGCTGGGCTCCAGACTGTCACCCCGGGAAGATGCAAGCTCTGGAGAGGGCTGGGAAGAAGGTGGGACTTCAGGAAATGCTCCCAGAAGCAACTTGGAAGGATAGACTTAGCCGCAAGCCCAGACTCCCTCACTGCAGCTGGGAGACTGTCAGGCAGGTCCAACCGGTTCCTCCGGCCAGGATCTGGGGCTGAATTCACGCTGAAAGTGATTGGCAGGGAAGGCCCTGGAAGGCGGTGTGCAAACCCCAGCAGGAGCTCCTGGGAAGTGGGATTTACAGCTGTGCAAGTACTGTGGGAATGAAGCTGGAGTTTCAACCCCCACTGCGAATATTCTCACCCCCACCAGCTCTTTCCAGATACTTAGAGCCCAGGGAGCCTTGACTGACAGGGCTTGCCAGCATTTTCTGGCGCAGTCTTGCAAACTTGCCACCCACCTAGGGAAACCACTTTTTGGAGAGAACATCTTGAGTTTAGGCTGAGGGCTTGGGTCCCTAACGGGCTGTCAACACAGTTGGGTTTTTGGAAGCTGTATTTGCATGAGTCTGTGTGGGATGAGTGTGTCCTGGTACACGTGTGCATGTGCCCACAGGTTCATGGAAGAGTGTGTGTATGCACACGTGTGCCCGGTCACGGAAACACAGTGTGCCTCTGGGGTGCAGATGGGGAACCCTCAGTGTTGGAGAGTTGGCTTCCATCTCAAGGTTTCAGGTTTTCTATCAGCTGAATGGCACTATATTCACGTCAGATTTAAAATCGCCTTTGGACCCATAGGGCGCTTGCTGAAGTTTTCTGGTGTAGTAGGTGCTTGATAAACAGTGATGGCTATTTTCATTGTATCATAAATCCAGTAATATTGTTGGTAGGAGGGCAGACTCTGAAACCTCAATGTGGGACCCAGCGTGTACTAGCTGTGTGATCTGGGACAAGTCACTTCTGTGCTCCCTGGCTTGGTTCCTTCATCTGTAAAATGGGCTGCCAGTATTTGTAGTTGCATCGAAGGATGTGTTGTAGTGCGCTTGGGGCCGTGTCTGGGAGACACGCGGTGCTCTGTGCATCAGCTCGCACCCGCTGCCACTGCCGCTGCCGCCGCCGCCACCGTCACCGTCATCGTCACCTTCACCGTGGCCATGGCCTTGTCGGCCATTGTCAGTAGCCACTGACTCCTCCAGAGGAGAATATACTGGTTGGGAGACTTCTTTGGGACGACTCCATGCTCAGACCTTGGAGAAAGGCAGCATGAAGCTCCCAGGCAACATCTGGGGGAGCACATGGCCCTGCGTTGGAGTCCTGGCCCTCTGCCCCCCACCCTCTGCCCTAGCCCTTCTGTTCACAGATCACTGTCCATTCTGGCCTGTCCCTCTCAAGGCATGGAGGGTGGTGGGTGGGCAGCTGGCCCTCCACCCCACAGTCTGCCTGCTGGCGATCAGACCTGTCTCCTTCCCAGCCAGGGGGGATATAAGAGCCTGGCTGGCCCAGCCTTCTGCGCCCTGAATAGCTGACTGCTGTCCACACTTGCCTCCTTCTAAAGGTTCTCCAATCCAGGCTTCAGGAAGCCAGGGGCCAGCCTTCTGCCTCTGACCCAGGCTGGGGTTCTCACTGGGGCTTGGGAGGATCCTCATCCCGTCACCTGGCAAGGGCCCAGTTTCTGTAGACTGTCACTTCTGGCCCGAAGCTCCGACTCCACCACCCAGCTGAGGAGGCAATGAGGGGCCAGGTGAATTTTCTGAGCCCCACTTCCCTCGCTTGCAGTGTGGGTGCCCTGCCACCAATCTGGCAAAGCTGCGAAGGAGGAAATGTGTGCAACCTGGTGAGCGCAGCAGCCGGCACAGGTCAGGGGCTGTCAGCAGACACAGCCTCCACCTGCCTTCCCCACCAGCACCCTCCACGCCTGGGGCAGGCCCAGGGGGACAGGACACAGGAGCTTGAAGAGGGCAGGGGGGCTCGGACTCACTCCCCAGCTGGAAATTCTGATTCCCTGGGGGAAAAGGAAGAGGATGAGTGGAGACCGTCCCCTCTTCAGAGTCCCTGCCCAAGCTGTGTGTGTGCGCGCGCGCGCGCGTGTATGCATGCGTGTGTGAGCTCACTGCCTCTCTACCTACTGGAAACAGGTCAGGTGCTGCATACCACGCCCTTCCCGATGTCGCCGAGGAGCCTGCATATGGTCTACTGCCCAGAAGCTGGGAGTGGAAGGTATGTGTAAATTAATGAAAACTTGCTCATCTTCAGGCACGAATTGCTCATTCACTCAACAAACACTCAGGAAGCACGGTGTCCTCCTCACTTCTGCTCACTCCCCTTTATTCCCACCATCACCCTGAGTGACTGGGAGGCTGTGCTGCGAGGAGGTGGCAGCTCAGGAAGAGACTGAGGGGCGTGCCCAAGTCCTCCTGCTAAGTGGCTGAACTAGGATTTGAACCGAGGTCCCGCTGTCCCCAGGGCTTTGCCTCCTGGCTTCGAAGTCTCTGCCTTCTGGAATCTAGCCTCCTGAGAAGGTGATCAGAGACTTATGGGAACTTGTGGTGCAGGCTACAAGATGGACACTGCAGGAGGGGGCAGATGGCACCAAATAGGGAGCAGAGGAGGGCGAGTACTGGCGGGGTGGACCAAGAGAGCTTAGGAAAGGGAGTAGGCGGTATTTATGTCAGTCATGTACCAGGACAGACAGAACTGGAGGAAGGGGCCCCAGGTGGGGTGCGGTAGGGAATTAGCCTGGGTGAAATCTTAAAGGGTGGTGGAAGAAGTTCCCAGAACAGCAACTGGATTAGCGAGGTGTCCTATTTGGCTTCAGACTGAGGTACAGGAACATGGCTAGGATTGGCAAGAGGAGGCTGCACGTAGGTCCTCAGGGCCTTGAAGGCGTCGACAAGGAGTTTGAGCATTAGCCAGCTGCTGTGTTGCCACTGGGCAGCCCCCAACATGTGCACGGTCCAGCCCGTGGACACGGCAGCTTGAACTGGGAGAGGCCACCTGACTCAAGCTGGGCCAACAAACGTTTACTTCCCAGGAAATTAGAAGTTGATTCAGGGCTGCTGGTCAGAGTGTGGTGGGAGCTCCAATCAGGGGGATGGGTGAGGACTGGGACCTGGGGCGGCCTCACCTGGGCCTTGTGCATGAGGAAATGGAGACAGGCTCCCTGCAGACAGACTGATGAATGCTGAAAGGGTTTCAGATGGCTTACTATGGCTGGGTATAATAGGGTCAGGCAAACCAGACTACACATTAGTAAAAAAAATATATATATAAATAAATAAATAAATAAATAAATAAATAAATAAATATATATTCATAGGAGGCAGAAAGTAAATGCAGGGTAGAAGAGTGAGATTGAACAGAGATGACATTATGCTTTTTATGTTATGTGGAGTCATGTTGTGATGGGCCCTGAGTTGATTCTGGGCTTCCTGGTGGCCGGTGGGAAGAAGGAAAAAGATCACCTTTGAGACCTACAGTGCTCCTCAAGGAAACACAGACAAACTTCGGGAGATATGTCGGCATTGCTGGTTCTGGGGCAGGAGGGAAATTTCCCTGGTGGACGGCCCAGTACCTGGAGAGATTTTTGGTCAGGGAGGAGGGGAGGGGAGGCAGCATCTGCTGTGGGAGTCAGACACCCGATTCTGCTGACTGTGACCCTAAGTGGTTGCTTAGGCTGTCTGAGACTTTGTTTCTCCTACTACAACTTGGGGCACCTGCTTAGAGGGCTCTGAAGGTGGCTTAGCATATGTGATGGAGGTCTCAGACACACCATTGTCAGTCCAAAGGCCTACCCTGCCTCCCTCCCTCCCTCTGAAGCCTGTTTCCCTTCAGTTAACCTTTTTATTGCTCTCCTGCCCTTTCCCTGTCATAGGCTAGCTCCTCCCGGGTCCACCCCTGCCCCTGGGCCCAGGGCACAGCTAAGTGGCTGCTGGCATGGTGCCTCCTAGAGCCAGCAGGGCCCAGCCTGTGCCCACAGTGGAACAGAATTCAGAGTCAGAACCCCCCCTTCCCCCAGCCTGCATTCTCCTGTGACCCCTTCTGTGACTGGCCCCGGGGTGGGGGGGCCAAGAGAACAGCACAGCTCAACCCCTATCATGTACTCCTTAGCACCCTTACCTCTTCGCACAAATCCTGGAAATAGATAAATAGTTCTGTGCGATGACTTGTGTTAATATCCATTTCCTGCCAAGGACACGTGTGTCCCAAGGCACGGTCTGTTTTGACCTCGACTGTCACACTGGTCCACACGGCCCGCTATGGAGTAAGTGCTTGAAATATACTGGCTGAATGAATGAATGAATGGAATGAATGAATTCAACGAACCTTATAATGGTGGGTTCAGTGAGGTCATGTAAGGCCAGGACCCTATTTTAGAGTTAAGAAAGCTGTAACTTGTATCAACTTTCTATCTCTTTACCAGGTCACTTGCGACTCATTCTTCAGGCCTCCCCCCGGGAAAGTCACGTCACAGCTGTGGCCTGGACCGAGCACCCCAACCCCTGCCATCACCCCACCTCTCCGAGGTCTGGTCAGATCCTGGCTGCACACGTTCATCTCCTGGGGACTAGTTTTTTTTTATTTCATGACCCTCTTGAGTCCCTCAGTTACACGATTTTCAGGGCCTAGGACAAAAAGAAGACAAGGGCCCTCTCGTTTAATGATAACTGAGGAGTTTAAGATGGCAACAGAGCATCAAAGTGAAGGTCGTTGTCCTTTCTAGCTGCAGCGTCTACACAGGTGACAATCCAGGTTACACGTGGGCCGGTGAAGTAGGCCCCGATTCTGTGACATCGAGGACGTGGTAGGTGAAGTTTGTTGCTGCTTCCTTCTGCCCTGGGCCCAACCCAGTGCCGGGGCCTCATTAGCATCTCATTGAAATATCTGATGAATGAATGAGTGAAAGCAGGTTGTAGGAATAGAAGTTATGGAGGTTCTCTGAGCTCTACAAAATGAGGAGTTCTTGCTTTCCTCCCAGGCAGGCGGTGGAGACCCTCAGCTTTAGGGCCATGGGATCGCGGGGCACTTGTCCTGGAAGCAGTCAGAGGCCGGTGGTCAGAGGCCAGAGGCCAGCTCAGTGTGGGGCCCGGCCGCCCGGCCTGATAAGGCCCGTGGACTCTGCTCTCTCCAGGCAGCCAGCCGCTTCCGATGACGTCCTCCTACCTGGCTGGAGGCCAGGGGCTGGGAGAGGCTAGCACCTCTCTCCTGGACAGACCCGATTTACTGGGTATCTACCGTGTATCAGGCCCAGCCCAGGGCATTTTTCGTGCATAATCTTTTACCTTTGTGCGGCAGATGGAGAAATCAAAGGTCATAGAGTAAATGTGGCCTGTCCAAGGTTGCCACTCCGTTGGCAAAGGGGCAGAGGCAGCCACGGAAGCCAGATCTGTCGTCTCAGACCAGTGCCTGCTGAGAACCAGAAGTCCGCATCACAAGGGTTATTCGCAGAACCCCATGTGCGTGTGCGAGCCTGGGCTTGTTTGAGAGTACAGGCCTTGGGCAACAGTTGTGTCTTGGCTCCGATGCTGCTGACCTTCCCCGAGGCCCCAACAGGGACTGTTTCGCAGGCCTGCCCACCCCCGAGGCTTGAGGCAGCGCCGCCGGTGCCTGACCTGCTGTCAGGACCGTCGGGTGGCCTTCACGTCCCGGTGTGCCAGCTTCCTACACAGATTTGATTATGTCTTTACTTCTGTGTTTTCCATGTTATGATTAGAGAAATACTGGGTTTTAAGCTTAAAACAGTACTGAGACTTTTCGGATGCCTATATAAGCTTGTTTTAAAAGATTAAAAGGCAAAATATAACAGAAAAAAAAGGGTCAGAGGCTCTGATATCCTTCATTCCCACTGCAGATCTGTCCTGGTTTCTACACTGCACCGCACACACAGACACGCACACGCACACACATGCACACACACAGACACACGCACAGATACACACAAACACACACAGACACACACATGGACACACAAATACAGAGACATGCACATGCACACACAGAGACACATGCACACAGACACACACATGAACACACAAATGCAGACACGCACATGCACACACATGCACACACAGAGACACACGCACAGATACACACAAACACACATAGACACACACATGGACACACAAATACAGAGACTCACACACACACACAGAAACACACACAGATACACACAGACACACACAGACACACACAGACACACACAGACACACACGCACACACTCACACTTTCACAGACTCCAGAGGTCAAAAGTTGACTGCTCACTTTGAGAACTGGGATTTAAATGTTTTATGTGGAGGTCCCGTGGGACGGGGTCTAACTTACCGTGCCCCCAGAGTCTTATATCTGCTCATGCCTGCCTTATGCCGTAAAAGAATTTGCTTTTGGAAACTTGGCAAGATGGAGACTTTTTAAAAAATACAGATGGGACCATCCCATACCCAGTGTTATGAAACTCCCTTTTTCCTTTTGCTTAACAATATGTTTCTGAGGTCTTGTCTGTACAAAGTCTGACCTCACCCTTTTTAACAGTTGCATGGTGTTCCAAAGAGTTGCAGCTTGAAACCTCCTTCTTTATCGTCAAGCAGCAGGGGAAAGGTCTCTGGAACAGAATGTATTAAAAAGCAAACTTCATAGAAGGGTCCTCCTTGGGGCATCTCACCATGCTCAGGCTCCCTGAAGCAGGGGGGTCTGTGTGCCATTACGTAAGGCCCTTAGAGCACCTTACAGATGAGAAATCTGAGGCTCAGCCAGGGAGCGTTGTCTTGATGGACACAGGGGACACTGTCCTTTTAGACCTGGGAAGAGTTGACCAAAACTGGCCAGATATGGGGCCTGAGAACCTTAGCTGGGGTGCTCCTGAATATGGGGCTGCCTAACTCCAGCCTGTGAGAGTGCCTTTTCCTGTTTGGGAGGTAGACAGAATAATCCCTACCATGGCTGTGTCCAAATCCCCGGAACCTGTGAATATGTTATCTTACGATGGAAGAAAGGACTTTGCAGATATGATTAGGGTTAATGACCTTGCGATGGGGAGATTGCCTTGCATTACCTGGGTGGAGCAAATGCCATCACAGAGTTCTTGAAGGTGGAGAACCTTTCTCAACCCAGAGCAGAGGGAAACTTGAGTGGGGACACAGGCTTGGGGAGAGGAGCAGGGGCTGTGAACCAGGGAGTGCTGGTGGCCTCTAGAAGCTGGAAAAACCAAGGAGATAAGATTCTTTCCTAGAGCCTTGGGTAGGCACCTTGACCTTAGCGTAGAACTTCTAATCTTATTGAGC
>PITA01011403.1:27500-59137 GCA_004023965.1 Spilogale gracilis | reverse complement strand
AGCATGTGTTAACTTATTTTTATGTAAATATCACTTCCTCAGGGGAACTTTCCTTGCTGCCTCTCTGCCTGAGTTTGGTGCCTTTTTGTGTTCCCACAAAGTCTCTGGCCTATTGCATCTTACAGTTTCTACTACATATGTCCACTTCCCCCTGTCCCTCTTTAGACTACGAGCTCATGGATGGCAGGAAATGTGTCATATTTGTCTTTGTATTCTCTGAGCCTTATACAGTGCCTGGCCCACAGTAGATTCCCACAAAGACATGGATGCTATTCTGCTATGCAGTTCATGGGATGGATCCGATTTGAAATAACAAGAAGCATGATGGTGTGTTCATTTTAATGGTTGAATAAAACTAAAACTCAGTCTGCCAAATTTCTACCCTCTTTAGAAGCATAGCCTACGAGAACAGACTCTATCAGCCTGAGTGGGATATTTTAGGTAGATATATTTTTTTAGAGTCCTGTCATTTTCCTCCTTCTATTTGAAGCTCACATTCTCTGGCTGTGTGTGTGTTTGTAACTCTTTCTTTCTCTCTTTCTCTTAATTTCCCAGCACTAATCTTTCTTTAATTACCCATGTATAGGAAATGTATTTAGCAAACAAGTGATTCTCCAACTGTTTTTCATAGAATATTGATATTTTTGTAAGATTTTAAAAGGTGTTTCATGTTAGTCAGGGTTTCTGAACAGATTTTGGTGGAAATGTTGGATTTAGTCCAATTAAATAGGCTTCTTTATTAAAGTGCACTGTGGCTCTTTCAGAAGGGGCTACAGTGATGACAGGCTGTAGAGTCTTTCTTTCAGAAAACCCATTACTATTGGTTGGAACTTATGTTTGAACATTGATGTTGCATGATAAATATTGGCTATAGTACATATTTTTTGTGGTTTTTAGGACTTTTGGTAGGTTTTATTTTGTTATAGTGCCAAGCTTATGAAAAATTATAAAAACAATCCATAGAATGCCCAGTACTATTTACCTAATTCACTCACTCAGTGATTATTTACATTTCACCACATTTACATTATTATTATCTTTTTCTTTCATTAATTTTTTCTTGATTATCCGAGAGAAGATTGGTGACATCATACCCTTCTAAATATATCTTATGTATTTCCTAAGAACACATCTTATCCCAAGTAACCATATTATACTTTTTGAAATCAGGAAAGTTAACTTTAAAACCATATAGAATACTATTATCTCATCCAGGATCAGTGTTTAAATCTGAATAGTTGTTTCGATAATGTCCTTTATAGCTTTTTTTCCTTGTCTAAGATTCAGGATCATGTATAACATTTATTTGTCATGTCTCTTTTGTTTCCTTTCACCTGGAATGATCTCTCAGCTTTTCTTTGGCTTTCTTGACCATGACCTTTTTGAAGAGTGTCTGTAGCTACTTTATAGAATGCCTCTCTGTATGTGGGTTTGTTTCTCTGCGATTACATTCTGTGGCAGGAACACCACCAAAAGATGTTGCGCTCTGCCCCGTACAGTAGGTCTGGAAACGTGTGATGCTGCTTGGTCCTCATGTTGATGTTAACACTGAATACTTCTTTAAGGTGGTGTCCACCAACTTTCTCCAGCGTAAAGTTACTATTTTTCCTTTGTAAGTAATAAAGAATTTGTGGGAAGATGTTTTGACACCATATAAATATCCTTATCCTCGTAAAACATCGGTTTTAACTCTTTAATTTTTGTAGTTATTAGCCTTCTACTACAATTTCCTTTTGTAGCCATTTACTCATTTGTTTATTTGTATCACTATGGGCTTTCGGATTTTATTTTATTCAGTGGTCATAATTCATGACTGTCATTATATTGATCTCATATTGCCTGCGATTTAGCCGATGGGACTCCCTTCAAGCTGGATCTTGTGTTGGTTTCATGTCTTCATCATTCTTTGAGGACTTCCCTTAGTTTCAGTTGCACACAAATGCCCCAGGCTCATCATATTCCTGTTCCCAGTCTTATAATCAGCCTTTTTACCCCAAGGAGCCCTCATTCTTTTAAGAAGAAATGTATTTAGAAACCAAGACATGGACACTAGGTGTGCTCATTGCTGTAGGTGTATCATTGATTACAGAGTCTTCCAACAGACAGAATTAGGAAATAATTTAATGTAATATACACATAAGAATTGTGTGTTCATATTGATGCTTCTAATTTCGTCCAACCCTTCAGGTTCACCCAGTTTCCTCTCCATATTTGTTACTACAATCTTTGGCAGTGAGAAACCTAGCTTCACCATCCTCAATGAGTTTACGCATTTTGTTTGAGTCTAGAATATACTTTAAGCCATTTCAAAGTTGCTTACTCATATCATCATGAGAAGCAGACCAACTAACTAGTTTCACAGCTGTTTATTAATATTATAATTTTCATGTAACATCTACATACAGTGAAATTTGTAAATCATAAGTGTACAATTTGATGAATTTTGACAAAACGCATATACCCACATGACCCACATCTCTCTTGAGATAATTTCCTGCGTCCTAGAAATTTCTCTCATACTGCTTTCTGATCAATAAGTCTCCACCAGAAGTAACTAGTTTTTAAGTTGTTTAAACCACAGATTAGTTTTAGAACATCTTGTAAGTGCAGTCATGCAGTATATACTCTTTTTTGAGTCTACTTTCTTTTGTTCTGTGTAATGTCTGTGAGATTCATCCATGTTTTATATATGAATGATGTGTTCTTATTGCTGAGTAGTATTCCAAAATATGAATGTATCATAATTTGTTTCTCTTCTCCCATTGGAGACATTTTGGTATTTTTAGTTTTTGGTTTTTATGAATAAAGTTGTGAACCTTCCTATATAGGTCTTTCTGTGGACATATGTTTCATTTTCCTTGATTTAGTAAGTAGGAATAGAATTGCTAAGTCATGGGAGAAGGGTGGTGAGATACGTTTAACTGTATAAAATACTTCTGAACCTTTTCCGAAAGTGGTTGCTCCATTTTACACTCCTATTCGCGATGTTGAGAGTTCCAATTGTGCCACCGTGCTCACATTTGTGTTGTCAGTCTTTTCAATTTTAGCGTTCTGTTGGGTGCGTATTGATATTCTTTGTGGATTTATGTGCATTTTCTAGCTCATGTACATTTAATTGACTTCACTTAATGCATTTTTTATCCCTTAGAATGCATAATTTTTGGAAAGTCCCATTAAATACAGACAATTAGTATGATTCTGTTTTCAGTGGAATACCTGGTGACTTGAAAGAAACTTTGCTCACGTAGACTCATTACTACTCTTTGAGTAAAGACATAGTAACTTGACTGACGTGGCCAGTGTATACTATGCTAGCAAGAAATCTTACCTTAGGGGAGAGTGGGTTGTTAAGCAAGCTTTAAATTCTGTTTAGGTTTATTTTTTATTGAGTTTCTGCCACATAGTTATCCTTATGTTCAACTTTAAGAAATAGAATAGAAGCAAAAGATACTATTGCTTTACAACTTTATATATTATACAATATATATTCCTTTATATATTATACAACTTTAATATCAGTGCAGAAAATGCTGGATTTTCAGCACATTGTTTGGTGAAGATATTTATGAATTAAATATTTTTTTTCTTCAAAAATGAAAAAACTCTCACCCTAATAAAATATTCGGTTTATTTTGATCTTAAGCTTTCTAAAAGTAGAGACTCTAGTTTGTGTTCTCATACCACAACATTTTAATCAAAGGTAGGAAAACAGAGGCTTATTTGTGACAATGAAACACGTTTCAGGAAAGGCAAATCTGATAAGATTTGGTCCTATTTGCTGTTGCTTCAGGATGATTTCTCTGGGAAGGTGGAGGACTGATGAGGAAAAGCAAGAGTGGAGGATCAGAGAGAAAAAAGGGGGGGGGAATGAAATCAGCAATCATTCACATTTGTTGAAGGTGTTGAAGTTGAAACTTCAGTTGGCTAAGGGTACCCTTCAGACTAATCTGAAAAAGATTAAAGATCCTTGGAAGTATTTTAATTAAAAAAAGTAATATGATGCTTTTACCTTCTTTGATTAAATCATTTTAATGTAAGTTGGGAGGTTCAAGTCTTCCAATTCATGTTTCCTGCTTCTTGAGTTAACTCTTCCTGGTGCTGTTGCTGCTGCTGCCTTTTTTTTTTTTTTTAATTGTTACTTAAATTTTTTTTTTTCCAGTGTTCCAAGATTCATTCCCCATTCCCCACACCCAGTGTTCCACGCTTTAGGTGTCCCCAGTACCCACCACCGGGCTCTCCCATCCCTCTACCCCCCTCCCTCCAAGTCCCTCAGTTTGTTTCTGTGTCCAAAGTCTCTGTTGTTTTGTTTCTCTCCCTGGATTACCCTACTTCCCATTTACTTTCCTTCTCCCACTATCCTCCAGGTTACCCCTCGTGCACCGCAAGTAAGTGAAACCATGTGATACTTGACTTTCTCTTCTTGGCTTATTTCACTCAGCATAATCTCTTCCAGTCCGGTCCATGTTGCTACAAAAGCTGGATATTCATCCTTTCTGACGGAGGCCTAGTATTCCATTGTATATATGTACCACAGCTTCTTTATCCATTCATCTGTTGATGGGCACCTTGGCTCTTTCCACAGTTTGGCGATTGTGGCCATTGCTGCGATGAACATTGGGGTGCATATGGCCCTTCTTTTCACTACATCTGTATCTTTTGGTCCCCTCCCTGATGGACAAAGTGTTAGTTTAGCAAGGAGGGTATTTCTAATTTTATATTCCCCTTTTAATATACTTTCATTGTTCTTTTGCACTCTTTGTCTTTTACGTCATCTAGCCCCATTTGTATTGTTGCTCCTTCCCTATGGTTCCGGTCTTAAAGACTCTTCATTCTTTAATTTTCCCTATTTCTCTGCTTCCTTTCTCCTTGGTTTACAGTCTCTTTCTGCTTCCTCCTCTTTTCCTTGCTCCTTGTGCCTTCCCTTTTATTAACCCTGAAGTCTTTACTTACATGTGTGGGCCTCCCCAGCTACACCATAAACCTGAAGACTTTTTGGTCAACAATTTACATGAAGAAAGAGGGAATTCTGAGTAGTGTTCTAATGGGTTAACTGTAGAGGAGAATTAGGAGAGAAAGAAATCTTAAAACTTGTTGATTTGTAACATAACAGAAAACTGAGGTATTCTGTGATTTGACACCTGCCAGAGTTACTGAGGGTAGTTCAATCGTCAGAGAACTGGTAGATACCCTGCTTTCAGATTCTTTTCATTCTGTAACTGAGGGTTTCTTGGTAACTTGAGATTTGTTCCTTTGGTGACTTTCATCCCCAAGGGTGAGAGGCACATTCCTTGGGGACCCTGCCTCGATGAGAACTGATGCACTCTCCAATAAAGGTCTTGAAATTCTGGAAATCCTGCTCTAGCTTTGTCACGTAACCCCATAGTGGACTGAGCCTTAGAAAATGAAGTTCAAATATGGAGCAAGATGACCAGTTCTGACCCAGATTTGAAAGTCATCACGTGGATTAAGTAAGCCCCAGTTCAGTTCATGAGTAGATACTAGTAACCTCGACTGAACTCAGCCACTGGGGACCTAGAGATCTAAGGGATCATACACATAATTTATGGAGTTCGTCACTGAGAGGTGTTCTGGAATGTGGGCACTATTCTGGACAAGCACCCTGATCTAGGAAACAAAACACTCCCAAAGGACAGATAGAGGCAAAGTGGCACACATCAAGAAGAGTTTTTGTTTGTTTGTTTGTTTGTTTGTTTTTTGGTCTCGTGGTGCAATTTTCTCATATGTAATCCAACATGTGTAAGTAAATTATGTATCATCCCTGCTTGAAAGAATAAAGGGGAGGGGGAAAGAAAAAAAAATTAAATCCCACTTTTCAATTGTAGCAGTAGATGGAAACCACCTGTCCTGCCCTAGCCTTGCTCCCTTTCTCTTGGAGGCTGGGAAGGGAGGGAAGTCAACAGTCTAGTGCTGTTGGGACTCCTGATGCAGAAGACAGATGATCAAAATATGTATTGTAAGAAGGAAAAGCACAGAGAACCTCTCATTTTACTAATCCATAAACCCTATCATTTCTTGCCAATTCCCTTAGGGGGTGGGGAGGGCTGGAAGCCAGAGGGGTCTCATCACACTTCTCAACAAAGATTTAATAGCAGGGTGCTATGGGGAAGGCTGAGATTACGGAGACTTTATTATGCTTACACAACTGCGTACGAACTAGCATTGTAAATCATCAAAACTAAGCTACACTTAACAGGATAAATGTGTAAAGTGCATTTGGTAATACTGTATGCTTGTTGTTCTGAGTCATTTTTCTCTTCTCTCCTGCTAATTTGCAAACTTGAGTTGTCTGTTAAGTGTTCTTTCACATCATTAATGTGAATTGCTTGGCTGTACATGCAAAAAAACCTGAATAGCACCGTATTAGTTCTTACCCTCTGGCCCACCACTATGGGTAAAATGAGTAAACAGAGATGCGAATGACAGCAAGGCTGTGAGACTTTGGGGGAGCATGTTCCTAGATCAGATTTTTAAAACCCTAGCGTATTTGTGGCTCCTTGACAAATATTATTACTGTACAGGCTCACATTTTTTAGGAAAATGAACTGAATCGAGGAGTAGATACTGTGCATCAGATAAAATGATTATTCACTTAATCTGATTTTAAAAGTTATGAGACTTCTTGGGAACTTCGGTAGGGTTTTGTGAACTGAAGACTTTTCAACATCTGGATTTTTTTTTTTTCCAAAGAATTTTTTTTAAGAAGTGAAAGTGATTGTACATGTGTTATATGGTTGTGGGAAATTAAAGACTGGCTGGTTCCACCTAAAAATCAAGTACTCTAACAGCTAGTTCTGTTGGCAAAAGGAATGAGGAAATAGTATTTATGGAAGGAAGCACTATTTTCATGGAAGTGTAGCGAAACTGTTTTTAAGACTTTTTTTTCTGTTTTCCTTTTTAAAGCATTATGTGAAATAAATGACATAAAATGTGATATTTTAACTTTTTCGTTTGTATCAATTACATTTAAGGTATATAACTTTTATTTGTGTATTTCTATGTTAATTTCTATATTAATTCATTATTCATACTTTGTTATTAATCATTTATGTATTAATTAGCCATCTTGCTATACTATTAGGCTTAAGGCATTGTGTGTTTTATTTTTTTTATTTCCCACCATTTTGATCAATTCTTTGTTTTCTACTAAAATATTTTTTTAGGTTTCTTTTTTTAAGATTTTATTTATTTATTGGAGATTGAGAGAGAGAGAGAGCACAAAGGGAGAGGGAGAAGCAGGCTCTCCAATGAGCAGGGAGCCCAGTGTGGGGGGCTCTATCCCAGGACTCTGAGATCATGACCTGAGCTGAAGGCAGACACTTAACCGCCTGAGCCAACAAGACGCCCTTATTATTTTTATTTTTAGCTTATTTTTTTCTCTAGATCCCCAAGTCCCCAAAATGCAATTTCATGGCCTCCATCAATTCCATTCCTGGCGCCTTTTCCACACACTTCTTATTTTTTAAACCAGTGGTTTTCAAACTTCGATAAGAAAAAATTTAGTAGGCATCTTCACTGTACATATTTATCCGTGAATCTCCTAGATGCATCTATGTACAACATTCACAAAAGCAGAAATTGAAAACTGAGGTCAAGATGAAACACGCAGGTATTTAAAATAAGGTATGTGGTTTTGAAGTCCTGGCCCAGATTCATTTTTTTAACAATTCATTTTAATGGCTCTGTCTCCCAGAACCACCAAAGAGTGAATGTGTGTTCTCCCACTTTCCAGTGATCTGGTGGATCTAAGCCCATATTTCAAATAACTTTCCTGATAATGTCAGTTTTGTTTTGCCAGTTTGGGGTCAGGTCTGATTATTATTGTTTCCCTCCTTTATGCAATGGCTGACAAACAGCATTTACTAGGACTGGGAGTGGCCAGATTTACCATTTTCTTGATGATTCCTTGTGCTCCCCATCAATATCCTGCAGTTTTCCTCACCCAGACTTTAAAAATCACTTGTCAAAATTTGAGGATTTTGTGTAAATTATATTAATTAACATTACCTAATATGATCCCAAAGTCTCTTTTACTGGGCTTGGTAGACTGCATTGAGTTTGAGGTGTGGGAAGAGACTGGAAAAGCAAAGGCACCAGGCTGATGGGGAAACTATTTATCTTCCTGCTCTCAGGAAGGTCTGCTTTGTTTCTGGCTGGTGTCAGTTCTGATTGATTTCTGAATATTCAGAATATCTTCTCTGTCCTAGGATTTGTACCCTATATATCAGAGACCACTGTTCTTGACTGCCATGTGCTACATTGTGTGAAAAATAGCTCCCTAATCTCTGCCCTGATCAGTTTTAGGTGAAATGGTGGGGTTGAGTGTGTCATTTTCATGGTCTAGCTGGGCCATGACTAAATTCTATACATTTTCCAGAGAAAAAGCAATCCTCCAAGTGGTTCCAACTTCGAAGCTGTTGGCCGAGTGAACTCCTTTTTTTGGCTTTGGAGAAAGGGTCAGTGAAGCTATTACCTGCTCTGAAAGTTTTGTTATTTTCACACAGAACTTTCGATATTAGTACTTAGTCTACCATTCTCTTGATATATTCGTTTGCGAAATTCTTTATCAAACCATGAATGTAAAATAATCATTTTTGGTCCATTTTCTTGATGCTCTTTGAATGCTTTTGTGCATTGTCTTTAGGATTTATAAAAGGACTGTACTGACGAGTTATGTTTTCCCATTGTGAACGAGTTATTACATTTTAAAATTAAATAGTTGGAATGTTGAAGGGATAACTTAAGAAATATTTTTATGTATTTTTGATGTGCATTTTGAAATTGGTGTTTTTATTCTCAGCCTGCTTTAATAACTTGTGCATAATAGTAAAACTATTGATTATGAAAGAAAAGTTCCTGAAGGGTGAAAGTGCTAGAAATAGAAAATAAATGGGTGCATTCACTTTATTTTTTACAAGTAGAACCTAAGTGGAGGATGTCACATATTAGCTATACTATACTTGCAAATTTCCTGCTCCTTGATTATGAGGTTTTTGAAATTAGCATTTCGAAATGAATATAATCTAAGAAAAAAATCGGCGTTATTTGTCTGTGTAGAAAACGTTGTTACCTTTAGATGTCTTGTGGAACCACAACTGTTTTAGATAAGTGGTTTTGCCTTCGTTGTGTAATTGATAATGAATATATAATCATCTAATTCTGTGGTTTCAGGATTTATTTGCCAAAAATTGTAAATAAAATGTCAAGAATACAATCCATGGAGAATATCTTCAAGAATTTCCACTGCGTCCTTGATGGTCATTGATGGTAATTAAAGCTGTCAGTTTGTCCCTGTGGAGAAGTGTAAAAATTATAAATGAAGGGATGTATTTGGGATGTGGAAACAGTGGGGCCTCTTTTGTAGGGAAGGTGAATTAAAAGAGATCAATGATTTCCTAGGCCCTATGCAACTATTCAGTCTGTCTTACAAGCAGGGCAGTGCGTAGCAATTCGGATACAGTTGTGTGCACACAGGGGCTCTGCCACATGTAGCCGGTTCTCAGACGTGAAATTCAACATAATAAAACTTAAGATGTTGAATCTTTACATTTTTGCATTTTTGCGTGACTGCACTTAATTTTTTCTTTTTTCCTTTTTTTACATTTCTGTACTTAGGATGCTTTCTTTAAAGGGCGGTGAGTTGCTAACAGAGTATTAAAAGTAGACTGTTTCCCCATTCTTTCTCTTTGTGCTAGGTCTGTGGCTGGGGATCTTGTCTTTGGGGAATGGCAGCAATGTCACGGAGATCTATGACCTCTTAATAGGCCTTGGGAGGGGAAGGCAGGAATCATTCTACACTGTGCCTCAGGGCTTAGTTCCTTTAAACTTCAAGGAATTGGACTGGAACTCTTCACTCCTTCTTTCTTTCAGCTTTACCTTCAGGGGAAATTGATCGATTAGAGGTGATTATTCCACAAACTCTGAACCCTTTCCCCCTCTTTGTTCCAACTGGAGCTTCTCAAAGTTTAAAGGGATTGTGTCTCCTGGGTGAATTGTAGAATGAATTTAAGTAGATTATTGGGTAGAACTCTTTGAACACACATTAAAAGTGCTAAAAAATATATTTGGAACAGAAGGAAATATTTGAAGCCAAAGGATAAAGAAACATTTGTCTCACTGCCAATTATAATGTAATTATATGGGGTATTTTTGAGCAAACAATTAGTTGCTAGATTGTAGAATCATAGTAGTGCTTCAAACCAAGAAAATAGCAGGTCAGTACAACAAATGGACAAATGTGGAAAATCTGGATGGTGTTAGACCCTACTGGGACCGAAGACATCCATAAATGACTAGGTTTATATATGTCCTCTGTTGATCACCACAATATTCTACTAATTGATGGCTTTTGCTTTTTTCTAACTTCTTTGTTTAACAACAACAAAATGATATTTACCTAACTTTTTTTTCTTGCATGCATAATAGATTTGTCTTATGGACACTGTGGACCTTGTTTGAATGATACCTATTACCACACCAATTTAATTTTTCCCTCTTTAAAAAAATCCAATTCTTCAACTCTACCTACCCAGAGAGCAGTATTAGCTCCCCCTGGTGACTAAATAAAAATGTAGACAAGAATGATTGGGGCGACGAGCTTCATTAACTTTGATCTTTAAATGCATAATTAATATTAAGCTGCATACAGTAGGCATGTACACTGAACTGTTTTCCAAGTAAAAATTCTAATTAGTCTTGAGAAATGTCCATTTTCATATCAGTATCTACATAATGAACCTGGTCGATCTTATGTGATTTTCTTGGAGTTGTGCCCATTTTAATGACCCCAGAGCTCTTGCTTTTCTGATGTGGGAAATATTGGCACAGAGGGTAAATATTCAGATATTCTATACACCAGGAGCTCGTTACAAATAGAAAATAAAAGCAAAAGCAACTACCAGTTTACCTATCTCTGTCATTCTTACAAAATAGACTTTCTATGGAGAAGGTTATCATTGTTAGTATGATTTAAAAGAAATATTCTTTTAGAAAAACTTATAAGTTCAAACGCTAAGATGTATTTTTTATTGTATCAAGAAAACATTTTTACATTTAATTTACGAATAATTTAAAGTGTATATTTTTCTTACTGAGGTTTACTTTCAGCTCAAGCCTTATAGTTTAATTTGTAAAAAATTCCTCATCGTAATTAAATTATGAGGTTGACAGTTGAGAATGCTTTTATAATCTTTTTGTAAAGAAATCTGTCAAGTCTGTCATGTGCTTATGGATTTCTCCCATGTAACTTTATTTTCTATGCAAAGTATTTGCTTTCACCTTGTTTTCTACTGCTTATCAAAAAGCAGGGTTCTGTGACTATACAATCTGATTTAATTGTTTTATATTAAATATTACGTACATGTACTATCATGCATTCCAAAGGGGAGATCTGGAATTTTATGAGAGCTAATATCTGAATCGGTCTTTTGCTCCTTAACTTCTTCTGAACTACACTCCTATAATTTAGCGCCCCATGCCCACACTCACTAACCTTTGGCTTTTCTTCCCTTCCCAGGACTTTATTTTTAGGGCACAAGCCTTAGCCTCTAGGTTTGTGTATTCCTTTTGTTTTTCCAAGGCACCTATCTGTGTTAGGAGAAAAGATACAGTCTTATGAATGTAACCATTTCTTCTTGATACCCTCTTTTGCCTGTGAAAAGCTAGGGGAAACTTCTTTAGGAGTTACTGGTACTGTTTTGCCCCTCAGCCTGAAATAAGAAATGGTTTTCAAGAGGCACAACTGAAGGCAACTCCTCCTCACCATTGCATGCTTTGCTTTTCCCTTCTCCCATTGCTTGCTTTCTCAAGCCAATTGTCTTGCCTTTGCAGTTCATTTGTTTCAGCCCTCGCAAAGGAGCAAAGAACCATGCTTTGCCTTAATTTTTCCTTGTGGTCACTCCCAGGTGGAGCTGGTGCCTCCCAACTAAATAGTGATAGCTTTCTTCCTGTGAACACTGGTTTAAAACTGGCAAGTTTGGGGGCCCCTGGGTGGTTCTTAAGCGTCTGACTCTTGGTTTCGGCCTTGGTCATGATCTCATGGGTCATGGGATCAAGCCCTGAAACGGGACTCCGTGTTCAGTGGAGAGTTTGCTTGAAGAGTCTCATCCTCTGCCCCTCCCCCACTCCTCTTTTTTTCTTTCTCTCAAGTACATAAGATAAATATTAAAAAAAACTGACAAATCTTTATTAACACAAATATTATATTGATTAGCTACTTCAGTGTGGCTTAGTGTAAAGAAAAATATGTGTGGCACCATTTCTTGCCGCATGAAGATGGCTGTGCAGAGATGGTGAAATGAATAGCACCTCTCATTACTTTGTTTTCCCAAATACTGCTGTGCATTTGTCAGCAAATTCAGCTCAATAAACATTTATCAAGGTCCTACTCTTTGTTCAGTAAGTACTGGAAATACAGGGCCCAGAATCTTCTGGGAGAAAAATGGTTGAGAGTAGCTCTCTGAGCCCGACCTGGAGGTTTAGGGATGGCTTCCTGGGGCATGTGATGCTGTTAGTGATGAGAAGGTGTTAGCTGGGTGAAGGAAGGTGGGGAGGCAGACACTTCAGGCAGATGAAAGAGAAAGAAGATCAAGAGAGAGGTAGGAAACAGAATACTGTCTGCTTGGGCATCTTCAAATAAAAGGAAAAGTACAAGATAGGGAATTATTGAGATAATGTGAATGTATGAATTATCTATTGCTGTGTAATAACTTACTCTAAAGGCTTCTGACTTAAGACAACAATTTTAAAGTTTCTGGAGGTCAGGAATTTGGGAGCAGTTTACCTGGGAGATTCTGGTTCAGGGTTGCAGTCAAGGAGAGGCTAGGGCTGCAGCCATCTGAAGGCTCGAGTGGGGCTGGAGGATCTACTTCTGAGCTCAGTCACATGGCTACTGATGGGACACCTCAGGTCTTCACCATATGGACCTCTTCTCTGGCCTGGCAGCTGGCTTTCCGCAGAACAAGTACTCTGCAGACAGGGAGTGGGAAGAATATGGAAGTTGCAATGTCTTTATGACCTAATCTTGGGAATGGCTTACCATTAATTCTGCCAAATTCTGTTACTAATGACACAGACTAACAGACTAATTCTGATATGATATGAGAGAGAATTAGTATACAAAGCATCCATACTGGAGATGGGGATCATTGGGGGCCATCTTGAAGGTTGGTAAAACCAGGAAGGGGAAGTAGGGACTGGCCATGGAGGGGGGTGCTATGCTAAGAACTTAAATTTGATCCTCTTGCCTGCACTTTTTATGCTGCTTTGAGGAATCCTCGGGTATCACCCAGGTGGGCGTGTAAGTAAGTATTGCGTAAGCAGGAGTCCTTCATTCCCTGCAACCAGAACAGCGCAGGCTGGGATTCTTTTGTGTACTGGATATTCAAATAAGATTTTATTTGAATATTGAGTTTAGAAGCTTAAGAATGTTTGATAATTACTGTTCTCGACAGTGGGTAGCTATTGAAGGTTTTCTGCCAGGGAACATCTGTTCAGGGTGCATGGCATGTGGAGAGTAGATTAGAGGAGAATTGGCAGCCTGTGTGATGGCACTAGTAGGAGAAGACGGGACCAGAATCAGTGCGGTGGTCAGAGATGTGGAGAGAAGGGTCAAATTTAATAAATATCAAGGACGTAAACTTATCCATATGTAGTGATTGAATTCACTGTGGTGCAGGAGAGCAAGAAAAAGATCTAGAACAATCCCCAGTGTTTCTGAATTCCTCAGGTGCATTGGGTGACCCTCACCTGACATCAGGAATGTGAAAGTAGCAGGTTAGGTGAGTTCATTTTTTGTTCATGTTAAATTTGAGATACATTTCTGGCTAAATTGTTCAAAATGGGTTGTGTATGTAGATCAGAAACCAAAGGTAGACATCAAGCCATGTACTATATTTCCTGTTTCCCTGACTTGTGGTTTAGTTTTCCTTTGTCAATTATTTAAGTTTCTTCCCCAACTTACCCCCATTTTGGCAATACTGCTTCTGATTCAGCTTCTCCCCCCCCCCCCCATTTTAATAATGAAGAAGCTCCTCTCCTCAGGATGTTTAGTACTTAAACTTTGGCTTCTGGCTAGAAGACCCCTTGTAGCTGGGGGTTGCTATGGCAAGCAGAAGGGACACCTGAAAAAGCAAGACATTCAAAAGCTGAAAGGCTGACTAGTGTTCTTTTCTTTCAAGATGAGGAATTTTGACATACAAGGTTTAATGCCTTACTGATATCCAGTGAATGGATGCTGAGAAGGGTGCTTTATTCTCTCAGGATTAGAGCAGCGGGCTTTTTTTTTTTTTTTAAATACATCCTAAGGTTCATCACTATAGGAAATCTTACCACTTAGGATTTATTGGTTATGCCCATCAGCAACCCTTCTCATGACCCCGTCCCCCAAATTAGATTTAATTTTCCTATTCGTTTTTTGGGATCTGTGGCTATTTTGTGAATCTTAACAGGCTGCTTTTAGGCCTGATTTTTCGACTTGCAGTTCCCGATCATCTCCCTGAGCATTATTTTCATTAAAAATTCCATTAGCTTTAAAAAAATCAATGTAATCATTCAGTAGTAATTAATTCTTACCAATCTTTGAAAGGAAAGATGAATTAACAAAACTTCAGGATGTTAAAATGAGTAAAAAGTGTCGTGTGGTTAATGGGACTAGTAGAGATGTCAGCATAATGGATAGAGGGTGGACTCTGGCTACTGGCCAGCCACAATGCAAATTTCACTTCTCCAGGAGCTAGCTGTGCGCCCTTAGGCACATTACTTAAATTCTTAATCTAAAATTTCTTTATCTGTAAAGTAGGGGCAATAATAAAAAGATAATAATACTACCTGCCTCCTAGGGTTATAACGATTAAATGAGATAATAGATGTATCATTCCAGTAAGGTGCTTGGCACACGGCGAGGAGCACTCACTACAAACATAATTATCAGTATTAGTATCATGAAAGGTGGTAATGATTCTTTAAGAATAACTCACATGAGTCAGATTCTAGATTTGAATGTCTTCCAGAATCCTGAGAGGCTTTGAAAGAGTTAGTATGAGTTAGTGCTTGGCATTCAGTGTTAAATTCTCCCCCTTTTAAAATTCAAAAGGGAATAACATGTGATCAATGTTGGGGGAAAGGGGCAGTCGGAGGAAATAAGGAGTTTAATTAAGTATGCTTATCACCATTCTAGTAAGACCTTAATGCTTAGATTTGTACAGAATAGAAAACATCGTATTTTGGGAATAAAGAAGAGAGGCCCTGTCTCTATATAACCCTTTATTCTAACTTTATTCTATACAAAATATTAAAAATTAAGCTCCTGACTTAAGTTTTTGGCCTGCACTCTGATGTAAGTGTAAAAAGATAGTTGTACAATAGATAGCATTGAAAAATGTTGTACTCGGAGTTTATTTATTGGCACAGAATTTCCCCATGCATCTTTTAGAATGTTTTCTGAAATCCTCCCTAGTTTGTGAATTAGCCCAAAATTTATAAAATATTAATTTTAGTTTAGTACAATTAAAAATATTCATACCTTGTTTTTAGTAGGCATGCAGAAGTGTCATGAAATTGGCCTAGTAGTCAGAGAGATTCAGGTGATCAGTGGTTTGGAAAATCATCTAGGCTAAATGAGTTCCTTTAAATGTGGGAGATTCATACTTCTGCTTTCTAGGGGAATAGAGCCTAAAGAAATCCATTTGTGCAACAGGTGACCCTAAGACAGTTGACTTTTGCAGTGCACCAAACCTATTAAAGCAACATACTTAATATGTACACATTAGTGACTTTTTAACTGTGTTCACATTGTCTGTGATGCATCATGAGTGTACAAAGAAATCTGAGTCATGAACCTGGTTGCAAAAGTTCTTACTGTGCACTCGGGGAACAAAATACATGTACCTGAAAAAAATAATATTGAATGCAGCAGGATGTCATTAAATGTCAGAATTTCTAATATGAGCAGTAAGTTCTCTGAGAATTTAAAGAAGAGAGTGGTTAAGTTTCCAGGAGCTGGTAGGAGAGGCCCTGTGGGAGTGACCAGAGATGAACACAGGCAGACAGCTCATTAGGAAGTGAATAGGAAGGAGGTAGGTATGGGATGTTAGGACAAAACGAAGCATCCCAGATAGGGAACTATATAGATGGGTAAAGACTCTGAAGTTAAGTTTTGAGATCTCATCCTGAAAATAATTTCATGAGCAGTAGCATGGTGTTACATCAAGTTGCATAGTCCTGGGGTATTGGAGTTCAAGCAGAGCACTGTGCATGAAAAAGTGCTCCGGGTGTGTGTGAAACCAAGTAACCATGAGGTTAGTTACTAACCAGGAAAAATCTCTGTTTCTGTATAGGTCATCCTATGAGTAGTTTGAAAAGAATCAAATAGGGTAGGATCTATGAACAAATGCTAAAAAGTGATTTGGGTTATGGCAACATTTTAGAATACGCTTCTGAAGTGGCCTCACCGGCATGGACTATCCTATGAAGTTTCTTAATTCATTAAAAATATACTGAGCTTGTCTCCAGGTGACTACATGTGATAGTAAGATCTTCTGCCTTAACGCTTTTGTTAAAATGTCATGAAGTGTCTTCAGACTTAATTCTCACTTAAGTTTTATTCTTATTATGCTATGAGCCTTTGGTGCTTATCAAATGTAAATTTTCTCCAGTGAAGGAAGAAATTACCAGCACAGCTATTAATAGATTAATGAAAAGTCTTATTGCTTCTTAAAATTTATATTTTCATGGTGATTGACAATCGCTAATTAGTTAATCCTCTGCCTGTGCTCATGAGGTAGGTCAATATTATCTCCGTTATAAAATGAGAAGATTGAGAAATCAGAATCTTTGGTGATTTTCTCAACAACCTAGTTCTGTATTGACATGACAAAAATAAATTGAGTTCACTCTTAAGCATTTCTCTTTTGATAGTTAAGGAAATATCTTTATGTTGAGCAATTGATCACCGGAGACACCTTTTCCCTTCACTGTCCAACTAAAACGCCATTCACATCACGTGGTTTAGACATCGAAGCCTGAAAGGAGACTTTGGCCACATTCAAGAGCTGTGTAATTATATATGACAGAAAAACCCCGTATAACAGCAGCCTAAATTAGAAAGAGGTTTATTTCTTGCTTATATGTGAGAGCTCTGGAGATAAGCCATGCAGAGCTGGTTTTCTTTCGTGGTGCTCTGCTTCCTAACACAAGGATGTTGTCGTCAAGAAACCCTGCTGGTAGTGGGATTTATGTTGTCCAGTCCAGTTGGAGGTTAGGAAAAGAGGGAAGATGGACGAGCTAACAGGGCCTTGCTTGTCTGAGTTGGCTCCTTTTAGACAGCCGTTCCATGAATCCCATACAAATTCAATTCACATCTCGGTGGAATGGAAGAGTGGATTTTGAGGGAGGCGACTGACACAGTCACACAATCAGCATGTTTGGAAGGTTTCTTTTTTGTGTTATTTTGTATTACTAGTGATATTTCTCTTTGGCAATGTCATGTATAATTTAGAAGACTTGCTAAAACATAAGTGCCTTGTAAACTCCCACTATGAACAGAACCTTTTTCTCTGGTTGATAACCTATATTCTTTAATTATTTAGCAAATGGCACATCTGATTTTCCAATGGAGAAACTGTTTTTGAATCCAGGGTAGAACTGCTGTCTAAGACTGTGCTCGGTCCATTGTTTTGAATGTTGACACTCCTAGACAGAAACCTAAGGAAACCTACCTTTATTACAGCAGAATGCTTAATACAGCCATGTCAGGCATGTTATGGATGTAGAACCCCAGGAAATGTTTTCTGGGCCATGGCAGAGCACATGGAACTTCTGTTTACCTAACCAAACTCAGCAGAGTCCTATTTAACCCCAGAAACTACATTTTCCACGAAAGCATCATAAAATACGCTCCATTCGGTGTGTATCCTGGGATGTGGAGGTCAGTTAAATGGAAGGTACGTCACACACCTGTTTCTTGGGTGAGATCTATCGCACAGGCGTGACTAGCCTGCTATTGTTAGCTTGCGACATGGACCGCCTAGGTGTCGGCCGTAGCTAAACAGCCGGCGGGAGACCTGCCTTCTTTAGCGTATGTGTGCCTCTGGCCTCCAACCTCCAGACACTGCTGGGCACACTTGTCTCTCACCAGTCTTCCTCTCCATGGTTTTCCCAGCATCAGCAAACAAATAGGTGGTATAAACACAATGCTCCTGATAATCTGTACAATAGAGAAACTGTAGAGGACAGAACTTTTCCATTTGGTGTTGAAGAACAGTCATACAAAGTTAGAGCTAAAAAGACCCTTAGAATTCACTAGATCCAACTCCCCCCCTCTTTTTTTTTTTAAGATTTTATTTATTTATCTGACAGAGAGAAACCCAGCTAGAGAGGGAACGCAAGCCCAAGGAATGGGAGAGGGAGAAGCAGGCTTCCCGCCTAGCAGGGAGCCCGATGCGGGGCTCCATCCCAGGACTCCCGGATCATGACCTGAGCCGAAGGCAGACACTTAATGACTGAGCCACCCAGGCGCCTCCCAGCTCCCTTTTTATAGAAAAGAAAATCCAGACTCACTGTCACCTAACCATTTACTGGCCCTGCTAAGGCTTGGGAGATTGAACTTCTGACTCCAAGTCCAGTATTGGTTTTGCTATATGAATTATTTCATCAGAGCGAAATGCGTAATGAATCACACCATAAGCCATTACCCAAAGGCTATTCCAGGTCAGGTAACTGCTTGTTCGGGTCATAGTGACCTTGCTTTCTTCAGGTGGGCACTCCATAAATTCTACCAGACACTTCTCCGTGAATAGATGGACTCTACGAACCTCCCTGCCTCTCTGCCCCATCCCCATCTCCTTTGGGTATTTTCCCCAGTCCCTAGCTGCTACCCCATTCTTTGGGGTCATGTGGAGAGAGGAGCCTGCTGATGTCTGAAAAGGACTCCTGCCCACCAGGGACTTGTTCCAGCAACATGAGGGTTGCCTGATTTCCCTTGGAAGGACAGGTCACGAGCACAGTATCCGGTCACCAGTGTGGCATAAGAGGGGGCTCTGTGGCCCTCTCCGTACATTCTTTGCTATTATTATGGAAGACTCCTCTCTGTAAGGGGTGATGCTTGATGAGGCAAAAATGATCAACTGCCCGTCAAGTCTCTTCAATTGTAGATGATTCTGTGTCTTTTGGGTGGAAGGTACAGGAGGGCAATGTGCTTCTACTCAGATGCGTCTGGTTTTTCTATAGTTGTCATACCAAGCATCATCTTTGCTGCCCGAGTCCTTGTCAGTTTTCCTGCCCTCTTGGCTATTTTTAGATTTCTCTCACCCTGAATGAGACCCCTTTCCAGTTTTTAATAAATCTCTAATGTGCCCCTTGTGTATATCAGAGAAACTCCATAAAACCGGGTAGAGATATGATAGAAGGAAAACTACGTTCCAGCTGCCAGTGGCTCATGTTTGCTAATTGGAAAAGTTATGGGTGCTTTCAAAATAAAAACAAGTTTATAGACATTCTTTATAGTGTAGCTGTTACATTTTTAGCGAATTAAAATATAGGTTGCGTCATAGGCAACCCTTATCCAACTTTGTGCTTGCAATGCTCTGGAGAAACATAAATGTTTCTCACCATTGTTTGATGCTTTCCAATTATTAATATGTATACATCTGTAAGAGTAGGAAAATATCTGAAGAATCAAAGAGAAGAGGAAAGCAGAAAGTTTTCAGTATAAGGAGCATATGCTTTTCTATCTTTGCTGAAATTAAAGTCAAATATTTATAAATGTTTTTGAGTAACTTTAATATTTCCTTTTGTTAAGATGTTATTATTTGAGAGAGAGACAGACAGAGAGAGTGCAAGCGGATGGAGGAGCAGAGGGGAAGGGAGAGGGACAAGCAGACTCTGTGCCTAGCACAGAGCCCAATGTGGGGCCCTATCCCATGACCCTGAGATCATGACCTGAGCCGAAAACAGGAGTCAGACCCCTAACCAACTGAGCCACTTAGGTGTCCTGGAACTTTAATATTTCTATTATAACTTTCAATGTTTGCAGTATCTTCTCTAAGTTTGGTTTGGTGAGAATTTATGATCTTTCTAATACATCCAAACTTTTAATTAATAGATGTAAAGACATACCAAAATGAGAAAACTCTCATTTGTACACTATTAGATCAAAACATTTGTTTTCAAAATAACCATTTCCATAGCATCTGTGTATGTGTATTTAAGTCAGCTTATCATTGTATTGATATAGTAGAATATTATAGTTCTTTAGTCAAGTATTGCTGCGTAATGAACTACCATAAAAGTTAGTGGCTTAAACATGTTAACAGTTTATTATTTTTCAAGATTGCTTGGGTTGACTAGTTGGATATTCTACTTTCCGTGGGTTGATCTGTAAGACCAAAGCCGTCTTACATGGCTGGTGTGGGCTGCACCTGGGAGTTCAGCTGGGCTGTCAGCAGGGGGCCTTAGTTGTTTTTCTGTAATCCTCTCCATTGCTTGGTTGCTCATAGCATGGGCCTGCCTTCCAAAGAGTGCCCCAGGGCCTAAATTGCAGGATCTTGATGCCCAGGCTCAGAAAGAACCCAGTGTTAATTCCACTGTAGTCTTCTGCTTAAAATAAGTTCCAAGCCCAGTGCAGATTCAAGTGGAAGGGGAGTAAATTCTACTTTTCCATGATGAAATAGGGAGGTCGCACACACTGCAAAAGAGCACGTGGGATAGGAATTACTGTCTGTGGCCATCTTGGGAAACGCAATCTACCACAGACATCCAAGTCCTTCTGATTATCATTTCTTTTCTTCCAAGTCTGTCATGCAATTTTAATTGATCTTATGCTACTAAGTGAGAAATAGGAAGCAGGAATTTACTGGAGCCCTTTTGTTCCCTTGTAGCGTGGGTCATTAATGTCCTAGTCCTACTCTCAGATGTCATTAGGAATCTTTATTTATTAAAGAAGTATTAGGCAAATATAGATACTTAACCAGTATCAGGCAATTGCTTCATGAAAACCGTAGTGTTTTTCCCTATCCTATTTTAGAGCCTGTTACGAGTAGAACACAGCATGGTCATTGAGTGGTGTCTCAAGTAGGTGTCTCTCAACAAGAGTACTACCTAGTTACCATCACTGTGAAGTTTCTATTTCTCTCTGTATTCAGAATCCCTCAGCTGTTTTTCTTAACTTATCCCTTTATTTGAAATCTTTTTGCTGTTTGCTTTTAGCTTACTGTCTTTCTTCACTCCCTCCTTTGTTGGGCTTGGTAGCACAAACACGTTTGAAGCAGTTTAGCTTTTGTTTTGTACAGTTACAACTTAGTATTCTGTATGGCTTCCTACCCAGACCTCACATGGGCCAAGTTCTGGTATATGCTAGGCAGAGGAAAACGGACTTTTCCTGATAGGGATGAGTCAGTTTCCTTCTGCATCAAGATGTTTACACATGGGGACAGATGCAGAGGATGACAGCCATGAGTCATGTGACCGCTAGATTGTTTTTCTTTGCTGGATTTCCACGTGGGAAGTGGTGGGAGCTAGACCTCTGTGGCTGCTGCGCCCAGGATGTCCGCTGTCCAAGGTGTATCCACGTTTGTGGTCTGGTCACTTGGCAGGGAGCCAACTCTGCATTGTTTAGGGGCATGCTCACTCTTTAGAAGAGCGACGTGATCCTGCATCTAGAGTGAAACTTTAGAATGATTTAATTTCACTCCATGAAGCCTCGTGTGTGTTACAGTTACTACCTATGAATTGCTTTTGATCTTTGCAGCACAATAAGAAGTTATTCCTTTCTTCATTGCTTTTTTTTGTAAACTCTAGTAAGTTTAATATCTTGCCTTTCATGGCGATTATTATTCCTAGAAGTATGACAGGTTAGTGCAATCTCTAGGTTGGTATAGGATCAAGGAAAATCATACAATGTGCCACTGCGATCACCCAGCTGTCTCGTTTAAAAAAAATGTGAGATGTCGGGGGTAGGGGAAAAATGTTCTAGGGGTATAGTAGAGGGATAGTTGCTTCACTTTCTCTTGTGACAGACAGGGAAGCATAAAGGATGTATAGAGTAATTGCATCTCTTTATTTGAGCCTTAGTTTTGCTTTAACAACAGCAACAGGAGAGAGAAGTGCCCTGTGGGGCCCAAAGTCTAATCTCAAATATACTCTAGCCTGGTCCACATACCAAAACAGAGGCAGAATGTATCGGAGAGATGGTCTGAAGGTATGATTGGCCCCAAGTTTATTAATTGGTAGAGGGTTTTGCCTAGTAGAACCGACAGGTAGAATTGCAAATACAGTCTTTTATAAATTTTCTTTTTCTTTGTGTGATTGTACACATTTTTTCCTCTGTGATTTAAATGAAACTCAAGACTAATCTGTGTTTTCTGACAATAATAACTCAATAGTAATTAAGATAAGGAATTTTTCAAAACAATGAAAAGACTATCACAAAACATTGCCATCTCTTCATCTAGAGTGAGTGCATGGTGGAATGTGTTGCATCTAGCCCAGTGCATGCAGGTCCTCCGGAAATATGAATGAATGAATGAATGAATGAATGAATGAATGAATGACTTAATTAAAAAAAATATAAGAATAGGAAAAACTTTTACCCTAGGGTATCTGTGGATTTATGGAGATTGTTATAGGAAGAAAAAAGATGTCTGAAACTCATAAAAAC
Organism: Spilogale gracilis; assembly: GCA_004023965.1. NCBI lineage: Eukaryota > Metazoa > Chordata > Mammalia > Carnivora > Mephitidae > Spilogale > Spilogale gracilis. The sequence goes on along the minus strand of PITA01011403.1, from coordinate 36,468 downwards.
TTCCTTCTTGCAAAAACCAAAGAATAAATACACGAATGTCTTCAAAACAGACCTTTGATCTCAGAACTGGTGAAGAAACTGTTGACTTCTCTGTTTGCAGTTTTAAGGCCCTGTGGTCTGTGTCTGCCCTCTGATAGTGGGATGGCAGGGTAGGCAGCCCACTTAGGCAAGACTTCCAGAATATTGTAATGTTGCCATCTTCTTAAGTCATAGTGCGTTCAATAATATGCATGTTCACATTCTGCATTTCCTAGTGCAAACTATGTTAGAGTCAGACATTCTCAAAGCAATCCAACAATGATTTTTAAAAGTATCTTGATGAGACTAAATAAACAGATCACAAAGGATTTGGTAAGAATTTTGCAAGGATAGTACTGTAACCGAATATTGTAAATTGATTTTATGCAAGCTGTCCTAGACCTTCTGACTAGCACATACTTAGCGTGGTGTCTGTTAGCAAAAATGGATTACAAAGTACAAGTGCCAGGTATTTGTATTTCTACTATTTAGCATCTTCATTAGTTTCTTGACTTCATTTAGTATGTTATAGATGTTTTGAAGGTGTCCCTGTCTTAAAGAATGTGGGTCTTATTTTGTGGTTCATTTTCATTTTTAAAAATTTTACTTGAGAGAGAGAGAATGAGAGAGAGCATGAGAGGGGAGAGGTCAGAAGGAGAAGCAGAACCCGGTCGATCAAGGAGCCCGACGTGGGACTCGATCCCGGGACTCCAGGATCATGACCTGAGCTGAAGGCAATTGTTTAACCAACTGAACCACCCAGGCGCCCCACATTTGCGTTCTTTATATATCTATCTTTTTTGACCATGTGGGGGAAACAAAGAAATACAAAGAAGTGGTTGCTGCTGATAAGCCTATATAATTTATGAGGTGACCCTACATACGCATGAAAGAAGGACAGAAAAAACACAAGACGTTCTCTTTTCATTCGTTTCATTCTTAGTTGTTGAGTACCAGCTATATGCCAGGCATGGTTTCTTGTACTGAGGATAAAACCTTGAACAAGAAAGGAAAGGTTTCTGCTTTCTGGGAACTTAACAGTTTAGTGATTATGATTAAGCACAACAAAGCATAAAGAAATACATCCTAGAGAATATAATTAAGCATCAAAGTGTATAGTCAAGTCAGGAGAGAATTACTAGGGTTTGTCATGTTCCAGGAAGGCCTAATTCATGGCAAGGGAGGCTTGAACTTGACCTTGAGGAAAAGAAGGTGTTTGCAGAGATGGTGAGGAAGTTAGACGTGTACTTCAATGTAAACATCCCGCAGTGTGATCTGAGAAGGTCAAAACACTCTTCTAAGGAAGAGTGTTTGTTCAAGGAAAATTCTCTGATCTTCTTTCCTGTTCCATATGCACCCCCACTAATTTCCTGAGGTTTAAATCTTAAGACCATCAGTAATGGAGTTCTATTTAGAATGAAATATGAATATTTTTTGGAGAAATGGATAATCTCAGATCTCAAGTTTATAGCAAGTCTGAACAAATGGTATATATGTGATTTACATACATGGAACCAATACTCAAAATGTGGAAGAGTGTCTCCATGTAGAAGGACTCACATGCAATTTATAGTATTACTGAATAAAATAGGATTTACAGAGGAGAGGTGAGTAATTACCATTAGCAGCAATCTCTTTTTGAGAAATTATACTTCTTATACCTAGTGGTCCTATGAAAAGGGATAGTATTACTATTATTATACAGTAAGGGTAGAGGGGATAGAAGGGAATAAAAGAATATAATTTTAAAGTCAGAAGTTCGAAAACGGACTAGGGCTGCTAAGAGACAAAGAAGAGATTAGAAGGGACTACCTTTAGCTATTTTTATGTTGCCTGTGCAGTTCTGTAAACCAGGGAGATAAGAATAGAACGGAAATGTAATTTCTTGGGCTGTATACCCACCAAAATGGCAAAAAGCATGACAGTTCTAAGTGTTGACAAGGATCTGAAGTAAATGGGGCATTTTAGACCCTGCTAGTGGGAGTTTAAATTGGTAGAACAACTTTGGGAAAATGGTTTGACGTTATCCAGTAAATTCAAGGATACATAAAATGTATGACTCTGCTCTCCCACTTCTCTGTGCCCCGGAGAAACGTGTGTGCATGGGAGACATGGACAAGAATAATCAGCGCAGCATTGTCGATGATATCCAAAACTGGAAACAACCCAAATGTCCGACAAATAGAAGAGATAAATTGTGGATATTCAAAAAATGGAATATATCAGCAAGAAAAATGAAGTATGGCTACGCTTACCAAGATGAAGAAGTCCAGCAAACCTAGACTGTCCCAAGAAGCAGGATCACAGAGAATATAATTGGTCTGAATTCATTCACACAGAGTTTAAAATGGGGCAAAACTCAAGTATACAGTTTAGGGTTATAGATAAAGATAGGATAACAAGAAAGAATGGATATCACCATCACAAAAGTTAGTTTCATCGTCGCCTTTACAGTGCAGAGAATGGATGATGAAGGGGAGGGTCATAGACTTTTTAGGTGCTGCCTGTGTTCTCATTCCTGTCTAGGTAATAGTTTCATGAGAGTTCTTTGTAGTTATTAATTGAGGAGCCCGTTTGTTTTTCTGTGCTTTTATGTAAATATGTATAGTGCATCATTTTTTTTTAAAGAAGTTTATGTGAAAGAGAGGAGGATGTCAGAGATAGCAATATGTCTGATTTATGTCCAAATCTGTCTCTTAAGATTTAAGGTAATTATGCAAGAAGTACAGATAGATTTGCCACGAAAGTCCATTTTTTTACTTGCAAGTGTAATTTGCACATCGTAAAAAGAACGTTTGCTGCTAGTCTAATAATTAAAAAAATAATAAATGAAGACTCATAGAAAAAGAGATCCCAGGCCTTTAGAATCAAGTTTGAGAATTAATTTGTAGCATAATTATTTTCCCATGCTTTGTGAAGCTGTCTCTTGAATCATACCTAGAAGCAGACTGACCAGATCAACAGAAAATTAACAGCAAGGAGAAAATGAAAATACTCATCTTAAGAAGCCAAGAAATTTTCATCAGTCTTATTATTTTAAAATCATCTGTGAATTCCTCTTTAAGGGAAACCCTTAATAGTACCCCAGCAATAACAGCATTGCAGAGTATTATCCAGTAATGAAAGAGAATGTTAATAAAATCATTTCTTTTTTATGTCGATATGGATCAAAGTTGCAACTTCAAAATACCAATGATAAAAACGAACCTTTTAAGATTCTAGGTTACCGCTTACTAAGGATAATATTCATTAACTAGAGTTCACTTCTCATGCTCTGGATTAAAGAAATTATTTGTAGGCAAAAAAGAAAAAAAAATCATCTTTAATTCGCTAATGATAAGGCGCTATCTTTTTTAAAAAAAGTCTTAAAAATGGATCTTTAAATTGTGTGACTGTCGTAAGATATCCTCTGGTAGAGGCTTTGGAGAGATGGCTTGAAAGTTGTATTGTATGCAAGAAACTGTGGGAGCCCCATTTGCTAAAAGCAGATTTCCAAATTGATTTATTTTCTAGATAAAGCCATACAATTCTATTTAAATACCTGAAATATAAAAACGAATACTAATAAAACAGCCAAATATTCCACTGTAGAGCATAAAATCTCCAAGTGTTGTGAAGAGTATCATAAATACCTATCCTAAGAAGCTCAATTAAAGTTTGGAAATAATAATTTTGTTGTTAAATCTCTAAAGAGTAGCAATAGTAAGATCACCTTGAGGTGGAATCCAGAAAAGCTAGTTTTAAATATTGTACTCCTGGAGCAATGATTGATTGATTCTCTAGTGTAAATTTCTTGGTAATGTCTGCTTAGAGACCTCTAAGAAATTAAGGAGTGTGTATGTATATGTGTGTGCATGTGTGTGTATGTGCAAGAAAATCTGTTCGTGCAGCAACAGCCCTTTTTGGAGCCCTCCTCTGGCTAAAAGTTACAGGAGTATCTGGCAATCATCTTTATGTGTTGGAAGATGGCTTATGGAGAGGACTAGAACTGGATGTATGATTTTTTTTCTTTAATTATTGATTAAAATGATCTCTAAGCAACAATGTAGCCAGGGCCTTTCCATAGTGTTATGTTCTGCCATCTCCCCTGCCTGATTTATTGACCTTAAATCGCAGGAAGTAAAGTACTGACTTAGAAATAAAGGCAAAATACACAAAGGGAAACCATTGGGCACACGACGTAGGAAGTGACCTTGGAGATCATTCAACACAGCGGATTCAAGCCATGCTTTGGGAACTCTGGGAATCCCAGTGGTTTGGGCAGGAGAGAAGGGTGGGCAGGTGAAACGGGTGGAGCTAGGGCTGGGAGGCTGGACCTGAGGATCCCACCTCGGGTTCATATTGGGTGGTTTTGTCAGTTTTGTTTATCTCGGAGGTTCCACTTCAAATTTTGTGTGAAGAACAAATACATAAAAATTGTTTGAGAGCCATGGCTTTAGTACGTAATCCTCCCCTCCTCCTGCTTTCACATGTGAGTAAACTGGGCCCCAGTAAAGTTGCAGCTTCTTGAAGATTTTTGTGGGTGTCAGTGGCAGAAACAAGATTTTCATATTTTTCAATGCTGTTTCCCTGGCATTAATAACAGTCTGCCTCCCCAGTACCTATACCCATCAACTATATGCTCTATTTCTTAACGATAATACATTATTTAAAATCTGTAATACCCACTTGCATAAGGCAATCATGTAAGGGACACAAAATGAGATACAATTAGGCATGATGTTATAAGAAAGCTGTGGGGACCTTTTTAAAATGCCATTGTCAGGGAGAGTTTATGGAGAGGGTCTTTTTTTGTGTGTGTATGTGGATATGCTCCATTATTGTGCCACAACATTAAGATATGTTGTCTTAAATATAAATGCCATGACGTTGTGAAGATTGGTGACCATGAGACCTGGATCTCAAGAAGCTATGAAATGAAATTGGAAATACTTCCACAGCAAAGATATTCTACTCTTTTCTCCAGTTTTCTCAGTTGAAATGTGGAAGTCCCAGTGTAGATGTGTGCTGTGCAGAGCATGCCCAGGGTTTTGCAAGAAGAGTGGCAGACATCCACCTAGAGTGGAATTGTCTGTGGGAGTTGTGTAGACGCAGGGATCTTTGGGTGTTTGAGGGCAGAACCCAGAGAACTGACCTATATTTTTCCTGGTAGAAAATGAGCCTCCTAGTTCTTCAACTAACTGCTCACCAGGAAGTTCAGCTTTCTCTAACTAACTCTAAGTTATTGTAATCCTGTGTCTGAAGCTCAAATTAATAATTTACTCTTATGTAGCCGTGTTTAATCCAACACTTTTGCTTCTGAACGACCACCCCAGGGGATACTGTTAAATAGGGTGGTCATATTCAAATGTTCCATATGGGAATGTGGGAAGGCTTTCATAAGCCTAAGTGCAGAAACGGAACATTTATTCATTTTGTTGCATTTAATTGATATCTTTTCCAAATGAGTGTGGTGGAAATGCTTACTTTTAATGAAATGTTTGCACTTTTGTATGTTTTCACTCTATGAGGGCAAAATTGAGAAATTGATATCAACAATGAACAACTTTCGATGAGAAGAATTTCACTGAGGCTTTACTTAATGGCTAGATGTGAAAGAAAGAACCTAGATGTCTTACCATTCAATTATGTCTTGAATAGAATTCTCCAGTGGAACACCAACATTTGGCAAGATTATTAATAGTTGTAATCATGTGACTAATGTTGTCCCTCTTGTCACAGTAGTTCCCTGACCGGCCTTTCCTCAGGCACACCACAAAGCTTTATGTTTCATCTAAATCAAATGCTGAGTACCATAAACAAAATGGAATACAGCGATGGAAATGAATTCATTGATGTATTCATTCATTTTTTTCATCCTTTCATTCAAGGGTACAGGCTACTATGCATCAGACACTGAACTCAGTTGAAATTGTTCTAGTTAAAATTTGGGTGCCAACAGTGGAATTTGCACCTCCCTGTGTACTCATTTACAGCCTGTGCTCTGGGCTCCCAGCGAGGGGCCCAGGAATAAGAGCATAGGATGCGTATTTCACAGGTGTTAGTGCTTGGAATGATTGATGAAATTTAAATCTGGAATCAAACACCAGCTTTCTAAGGTGTTCATAATCATCTGGATAGTCTGATATTAACTCTTAAGTCAATTTTGCAGAGCAAAGAATAGAGTCTTCCTTGCAGAAGGCCAAGAGCTAGGCCAGCGTGTTCTTAATTTTAGGCTGCAGTTCATCTTGAGATTATTATTAATCAAAGCACCTTCTTCGGTTATTGTGGGTACTTATAAGCTATAGACTGCATGCAGTTCATGAATTTGGCTGCTTTTCTATAGCTGCTATGAAAATTGCAAACAAAATTGCTTTTCATTTTGCTTTGACAGGCAGTTTTAATTTTATTCATCATTTTAGCAAATTGTATAACATTTCAGTTGTGTGCAGCATTGCCTTTGTCTTTTTGTGTACTATATTTATGCCAAAAATGTGAAAACAACAATAAAGAAGAGACCAATAATAGTGTCTTGTAGTAAAAAAGGCTTATTAAAAGGATATTTTCTGCCTGGGTGAAAAACTTCCTTGAACATGTCATAAATAGTTTATAACACACAGAGCTACACTTTTATTGTCTGTACAAGTTGATTGTCTAGCTAGCCACATTTTTTAAATTATAAAATAATTTCCCGCCACGTTGGGATTTATGGTTTATTTAGGCAGACCTTGTCACAGCTTAATTAGACAGTGGCTATCCTTTTTGAAGTCATCTAAAGGACCGAGGAAGTCTTGGATGCACAGGACCGTGCTGGGGGTAACGGGGGAGTGTGCCGACCAGGGAAAGATGGGGGGGAGCGCCTAAGGATTTATCTGGTCACTAAGTATATACATTTTCATTTTGTAGAAAAATGACTAACACTATAACAGCCAATGGGTTGGTTTTATTATGTGCTTCCCGAGCTCCTCATTGTAGTTTCGGCAATATGAGGAGCCCTGCAAAGCATGCAATAAAAACAGAGGAGACTTCGTGCTCGCCTTATTCATTGATGTCTCTGGCACAAGGCAAGTGCTGTTCGAATAATCACCAAGGGCTGGTGGCATGCTCTCTAACCTTGAATGTGACAGGATTGGAGAGGGAGGAGAATCCTTTCTGGCAGGGGTTTAGAAGAAAATAATGTGGATCTACAATACTTTTTAGGACATAAAGACTTTTATTTAAGATTTACAAGATTGCTGGTAAGGATGATTCATAACCGAAGTCCAGTTTTCCTTAGGGATTAACCACCATGGTTTGTTTTTTGTTTTTCTAGCATAGCAACTGAATTTCATCATTCATTTTGTCATTTAGCAATAGAAGACAACTTCACCAAAGAAGCTCACAGTACGAGTAAAATTGGAAGTAAATGGAAGCCATATGTTGTGGCTGTAATTCCAAGGTTAAAAAAAAATCTATAGTTTTGGCTAGCCTTTTATTCTGAGGAGAAGGAAGGTAAAGAATGCTTTTATTATCAATAGCTGTACATTAAAAAAAACACATAGTTATTTATTTTGTTAATGCCAGTATGAGGAGCACGTGACCGAAGTGTTCAGAGCAAGGCTGATGTCTGGCAGTAATCCATTTCTTAACTTAGGTACAACTGTGGAGTTATTAATGCTAGTCAGGTTATGTGCAAGGATTCAGGAAAATTCTTTATTCCTCATTGACTCCTGACAGTTATTGTACCTAGGAACTGGGTAACGTGTTCTGAAGTGAGCAATTATGGAAATGTTTACTTCACTGGCTGCATGTAAATGTGTGCAGAGAATGTACCAGAATTTTTCCTTGGGGGTATTTAATTCTCTCCAGGGCAATGAAAATCAAATGATTTCTTTTTTTTTTTTTTTTTTTCAAAGCTGGCTTTTTTTTTTTTTTAAGTGTTATAATGCAGCTGAATAATGATGAATGCAGTAGAGGAAAAGGAGAGAGGGAGAGCAAAGAGGAAGGGCGAAGAGTGAGCAACCAATGGTTCTGGAAACAAATTTCACTATGGCAGCTAAAACCCAAAAGGGAAGAGTTGGGGGTAGGGGCTGGACAGAAGGCTAGCACTGTGAGAGACTAAAGTTTGCCGGGGAAATGATGGAAAATGATTACTCTGATATTCTGTGGTGGTACGGTAGTGCTTGTAACACATTTATCTTTGTAAGAACTTAAGCAATTGGCTCAGTATTGTTCACATCGAAGGGTATCACATTTGCTTGTTAATTAAATGCAGTATCAGTGCTTACTGTCCCTGAACAGTTGGGGAAAAATCCAAATATGTATGCAGAGTTATGAAATTTCTGTGCATGCAGATGGATTTTGTACAAATCACAACCAGATTATTAATGTTACACAGTAGAGGTTTCTCCTTCTTCTGTTTCTTCTTTTCCCATTCTCTGCCAGGTTTACAGTTCTTCTGATTGAGAGGCATTTTCAGTATTCTTTCTTTTGTGAGAGGAAGAAATCATGGGAATTAAGAGATTTCATGTGAATCAGAATGAGATGTTTTCAGCACAGTGACATTTCTAAAGCAAATGAGTTTCTGTGAAAGTCCATTATAGAGAGCTCCAAGCAGGTGGAATCTTAATGCTTAGACAAGAAGTTGGATATCTGTGTGAGAGTCTGAAGTCACCTAGCACTTAGGGGAGACTGGCCTTAGTTGAACGCTCTTTCTGAGCAAAATTACTTACTCCACCAAAGTAATTTTTGAAATTTCCTGCAGATATTTTTTACAGTAGTGAAAGTAAATATTAGTTTAAATTGGCCCTTGCGGTCATATGCCTGTCATTAGTATAGAGTTAGATTACATTAATAAGAAGTAGTTGCTGACCTTTACACTCTTTTTTTCTTTCTTCCTGAATTTCTCCTGAATTTCTTAAGGAGGGTTTTCATAAAAAGGGTTTTTATGTCTTGCAGAAAATTGAGTTTTGTAGACATTACCTAACTCTTG
>PITA01011403.1:0-22500 GCA_004023965.1 Spilogale gracilis | reverse complement strand
CTGATGAGTCCTTTCAAAAACCTTACTCCGCTCGCTTGTCACCCTGGTAATAGGATATTGTTTTTGGCACATCCACATTGCCTTTCATTCCCCTTTCCCACCATGTGTGTGGGTGCGCCCTCCCTCCCTCACACACACACACACACACACACACACGCACGGGTACACATTTATTCTGTATTTGGTCCGTCCACTGGAGTGCAGCTCTTCTGACTTCTTCTTCCCAAACACCAACCTGTATTACCCCGAAACCAGGCTGTGCTGCCCCTAAGGCTCGGGAAGAATGAGTCCAAACCTTGTTCCCGGTTCAGTGCGTGATGTACAGGGTGCTGGGCTGCCCAGCCTTTGGTGCCTTTAACATGCTTGTTTCTCCCACTCCTCTCAGCCCACCATGTCATCCCTGACCCCCTCTTGTCTTTCCCCTCTGCACCCTTTTGTGTTCTCCCCTCTTATCTCACTGCATCTGGCTCCAAAGGGACTCAGTGTCACCAAGAAAAGTTTTCGGAAGGTTTAGCTGGAAGAAACGCTAACAAAAATACTCAAGGGTGCCCCATGTTCTGCGTTCTATCTTCCAAACTCTACATTGTTTTGGAAATGGTGCCAAGGGGTTTTTTTTGGAAAGGCTTGGATTCATAAACAGAATTGTTCCAAAGTCCTAAAGTGGGGAGGGGCTTCCTAAAAATGGACTTCTTCTCTCAGGAAGGGTGCAAAAGCTATTTTCAAGAGTCTTAAAAACAGAATCCCGTTTTGATCAAAAGGTAAAAATCTTTGCCCAGGATGTGAGAGGATTTTTTTCTGCTACTTTTAGACCAGCAGGGGTCTAATAAATGCTGATTAAGTACTGCCTGTGATTCCTTCCGTTATTTTTGACCACATGCTTTACTATAGCCACCTGCCTGATAAGATACTCCAAACTGCACTGGGCAGTCGCAAGCCTCTTAAAGTGTGCCACACATATACTATAATGCTCATAAAAGAAAAATCAGATTGTTGAGCACAAATTCTAGCTCCATCTTATTTTATTTTTTTAAGGTTTTATTTATCTGAGAGAGAAAGAGCGAGAGACACAGAGAACACAAGCAGAGGAAGGGGCAGAGGGAAAGGGAGAAGCAGGCTCCCCACTGAACAGGGAGCCAGATCCCAGGATCCTGGGATCATGACCTGAGCTGAAGGCAGAGGCTTAACCCGTTAACTGACTGAGCCACCCAGGCGCCCTAGCTCCACCTTTTAATAGCTGTGTGATTTGGGGAAATTACTGAACCTTTCTGTGCCTCCGTATCTGCAAAATGGTGCAAATAATTGTACTCATCTCATGGGGTTTCCTTAAGAAGTAAAGATACTTCCCATGTCAAGCACAGTGTCAGTTTAGAACACATAGGAAGTATTCAGTAAGTGTTAGCCATACACTCTATTGAGTAAGTCATTAGTAAGCCTTTAGTATTTTCCATATTTCACATTTCCATAAAATAGAGCCTATGGAATAAACTGTAACTCATGATTTGAGTCAGCAAAGTTAATTTGGGCCAAAGTTTGGCTTCAGGATAGAAAGTGAGACCGTCTGCTTACCTTATGTGTGCAGGAGTGAGACCATCCCCTCACTCTGCCTTCTGTTTAGTGTTTGTGTTGAATAATAATAACAAAATCGAAGTAGCTTTACACAAAGAATAATTCCCTTACATGTGTTTTGGACTGCTTCTTGCTTTTCTTGTTATTCTGTATTCCTCGTTGAGTATGAAGAAGTTTCCGCAGATACAGTACCACGTAAACCAATCAATGATGTAGGAGCATGAGATGCTAAGTGGTTGCGGGACGCTAATTTCTGTATCTCTTGACTCTTTACCCTGAAGTCCATTGCTTGTTGAGAGAATATTAAAGGAATTCACAACCAGGAAGTAGAAAGTGAGAGCAAAGCAGTTGTAAGGGATGCTTTGTTTAGAATGATGACAGTGAGGATTTGATAGTCTAAGGAGTAGGCTTGCTGAAGATTTCCTGGGTTATTTCTTAGGAGGCCTTGTATTGAGGTGATTGGGTCTGTGATTTTTGCATTTGTACATGTTTTCTTTGATCGCCCCATTGGAACTACTCCATTGGAGACCTATCCCTTCAAAGACTGACAGAATTCCATTCTTCTCAATGGGTCAATTCAATCTAGTTTTTAATTATTATACATGAAAAAGAATTGGTCAGACACCAGTGAGGCTTGTGTCAGTGTTTGTATGTTATGCTTCCAATTTGAGGAAACCTCGCAAGTACTGGATGTGGGTTTACTGTGTCTTCCTTCTTTGTTTCTCACTTTGAAAGCAGCCTGGAGTCCTTCGGAATCCGGTCAGATGGTGTGTTGTTTTGGTCCTGACGTTTTTGTTTGTGTCTGGGATTGAATAAGAGGGTAGAATCCCATCAGGTAATGATTACTGTATATAAAACAGACAAAAGGAAGAAATAAGAAGATATATTCAAAAGAAGTCTTGTTTCTCTTCTTGCATCCCTTTTCACTTCTTATGAAAAAAGGAAGAGAGCCTGTTTGTAAGAGAGCGTGCGCGCGCGTGTGTACGTGCATGTGCCTGCGTGCGTAAACTGTTCCAGTATTGTGCTCTGTACTGCACTACAGTGTGGGCATTTAACCTTTACATTGTTACTTAATAATGGTCTGTCTTTATTACGTGTATACATTTGAGGCATTTCTCTGACATTTCCCCCTAATATTTTCAGGGCTGGGAGTGTTGGAGGCAGGATGGCCATCTGTCAGGGCTGCGGAGGAGGGACGAGGGGGTGTCTGCATTGGGGTGGTGGCTTGTGAGGGAGTACTGAGTGTGACGTCCTCCAAGGATCCTTCCAGCTCTGAGCCCATGATTCTGTGAAATAATTTGGCTCTAATGTAGTGCCAGGGACATTTTTTTTGAAACCTAATATGATATCATATCCTTTATCAATATATTGTATCACTGCAGTTTGTGACATTATGCTGTAAAATGCTAGACCATAAAAGCCTATAATTTACAAGGCTATATTAGGTACTTACTTTATGTATTATAGCCTCATAGCCTTGTAATTCAACATTGCCTATCATTTATTCTATATATAATTCCATGGAGGGTTCTGGTGACATTATAAACCACAAAAGCAGAGCTCAAGTGGTTAGTCATTAGAACCCCAAGATAGAAATACCTTGCATTACATTATTCAGTATTTATTATTTTCCATAATGTGGAGTTAAAACACTTGGATTTGAAACATTTTCTATTTACATTCCTCCTCACAGCCTTCATATACATGTCAGTCAGAAATGCTCTGGTTGAATACCACATCATAACCATATGTGACCTTGTTTTTGTTTAAGAGGTATGTTTGTTATACAAGGATGTGTTGTCCGTTCCTCTGCATAACAAGTTTTTCCCCTGGCTGGTCATCAAAGAGGAAATTCTGCTGCCCTATCCGTGGTGGAGTTTTTTTTGTTGCCTCTAAGTTAAGGAGAAGCAAAAGACATTTGTTTTTGAATGAATTCTAAGTCATTCATACGGGGAGCGTGGTCAAAAGTAAATACTCCACAAGGCTCTTCGACACAAAAACCACTGTAGAGTTGGTAATGGGCCAGAGGCTGAAGTTATACTAACATATGTTGAAGTGCATTAGATCATTATTGTAGAATGCTGTAGTATATTTATATAAGTTGTCTGTGTGTCCAAACTAATTACATAATAACTTTGATTGATGTAATCCTCTTACATAAAGTTGGTTCTTGTTTTATAAACAGTGCTGCCTTCTCTTCCGTTCCCCACTCCCTTCCTCACACGTGCTCTTTACCTTTTTGGGGACATTTTGATTCTAGAAACCATGGTGGCGTGACCTATTAGGAAGCCAGTAGCAGCCGGTATATTTCAGGTGTTTTCAGAATGAAAATTCAGATCTTCCCTACCCAGCAATTTTCTCCCCTCCCCCCATTTATGTGTTTTTTTCCTTTAGATTTGTAGAGACTGCAAGTTTAGAAAGAGAGAAAGAGGACTAAAAGTTAATAAAATAACTGAGTTATAAAGTAACCGAAGCCAACCTACTGTAAAAAATGACCTGTTTTATGACACCACATTATAATAACTATCACAGTGGTGAGCAGCTCTTCAGAGGATCCCTGGTTATAGTCATTTATTATTTGTTAAAAGTGGAGGAAGAGAGATAGAGATTAAAAAAGAGGAGGAGGAAGAGGAAGAACTAGGAGCAGCAAGCTGAGTGCTTTCTCTTTAAACCACAGTGCAGTTTTTTTCCAGCCGGTAAGTGACTGGAAAGGAGTATCGAAAGATAAACAACCTGAGCAAAGGCCTTGGATTCTTGCCATATGCTAGGATCTCCATTAAGGGATGAAGTTGCAAGACACTCTTGAGTTTTATCACAAGTGAGGCTGGGCTCTGCAGGTCAGTAAGACGGGCAGTGGTCTGTTCAGTCGTGGGCAGCGGTGGTGTAGAGCCCTAACTACTTGCATTAGCATTAATGGGGCTTTAGCAGCACAAATCTCTTCAAATTGATCAGAGAATAGACCCCTAAAGGAGAAAAATGGATAGGAGTGGGTTTTAAATTTACTTGAATGTCCTCTTTGTTAGAAATACTTAGAGCTTTTTTCTTTGTCATTTGCTGAGGCATCTACAGATGAGTATGTAACACGGGAAATCACAAATGTAAGAACGTGGAGTCTCTGTGGAAGACGGAGATTTTAAGTGCTGTTCAAAATACTAGGTGTGGGGAATATTGGCAACACCACTTTTTGGGTGGGTGAATAGCAAGTCTCTTCAGTTTAGCCCTGATTTGCATTTCCTGTGCTGTCATATGTTGCTTTGGCACCATTTTCTCTAAGTATTGCATTATTGACTTAAAAGGTGTCATTTTCCAAATGATGGAGGTAAGGAAGTACATTTTCCTTATTTCATAATTTGCACACAGATTGAAAAAGACTTACCATTGTCACAAAATTTGGATATGATGGATCTTGTATTTTAACTGGATTGTGGGTGTAAGAAATCTACCGGCACATTAATTTTAATGGAAGATTGTGGAATCCTTGACAAATATTTTGAAAGTTAAGTCATGTTAATTTTCTTCCTTTCCCTCCTATTTCTTAAGGCCTGATCATCTCTGACTCTTTACTCTTCCGTGTCCTATGGATGATTGTTAATTCAAGATGCTCGTGGCTTCAGTGCTAGTTGTATGTAGTGTGGTGTCTTTCACTTGTAAAAAGAGAGTGCAGGTAATAACTTTGGTTTTCTGATCCTGAGCTGAAACTAAGCAACTTGATGAGACACTAACTTTCTTTCACGTGTGTTCCCACAAAAAGGTAAGGAAAACGACTCTTGGCATGCATTTTTATTCTCCCATGAAGGCTTTTGGTCCTTAGGTGTTTGTAAGTACGAGGATGTATGTACACTTTACTTGAAAGTGGAAGCTCTGAGTTCCACTTTGATGTGACCCACTAATAATGGTTAATTTAGAAACCCAAATTAGATCTGGTAGTTTTGTTAGTCTTTTTGTTTTGCCCTAAGCCAACCTGTCTCTTACTTGAAACAGATGGAAACCTTGCTGGATGGGTGATAGGGAAGGAAAACAACGTTGTGTTAAAGCCAGCATGTCCAGGGAGGGAATGGCTAAGAAAGGTGGCGGGCTTATAATTTTTGATGGGCTTCTGCTTAGAATAGATATATAATGTTTATATTCCTTTTTATAGGTAGATAGAGCTATTGCGATAGATCTATTCTGTTAATAACAGTCCCCCAATCCATTTAACTCTTAGTTTAGAATTGATAGTTATGAATTGTGTTTTTCTGGATGTAAAATTAATGTGAACTTAATGTGTCTGAGTTAGTAGGACTTCACTAACTTCTTCATAAATATAAAAGGAAATTATATGTGTGTGTGTGTGTGTGTGTATGTGTGTGTGTGTGCGTGTCTATATATATCCCCATATTAACGGACCCTTGGGAGAGGCAGCGTTTAAGGGCTAGTGCAAGATACGTATTAAGCACATCTCAGTTCCAGGGAGCTCTCTTCTTGAACCAGGCGGGCAGCGTGAATGCATTATGTTCATATGTTGAGGAAAATGAGACCCCTAAGTACTTCTTCGCTGTCCAAGTATCCATTCTGAGGAAAGCTCTTTCTCTCTCTCTCTTCTCTCCATGTATTCAGCATTAAAGTGATATTTTACATTGCTTAAAAATTATGTGAGTGTTTGTTGCTGTTGTGTAGGAAGGAAATAAATCAAGGGCTTTTGTGGGATTTTAAATTCTTCCCAAGAGGAAAGAGCTAATATTAAGGCCTTCACAAGTGGGATTAATTTTGTATATCTCTCAGGAGCCTATTGGGTATTGTATTTATACATTATAAAATGTGTTTTGATATGCCTTAAATTAATATTTTTCTATCTGCAGGTGAACGTGAAGGCAGCAGTTTGTGTCTGGGGTGGGAGGAGGGGCGGAGGAGGAGGAGAAGAGAGAAGCGATAGAGCCCCCAGTGTCCTGTCAGGAGGGCGTGCATGTCATTGGTCTGATATTCAGATCATTTTCCGTGCTGCCCTGCGTTAGCCTCAGAGGCAAAGTTTACCTGTACGGTGGGACTACAGGGAAAAATTCTCTACACTGTCCACTACCCCTTTCTAAATCTTACTTTTAAGATCCATGCTCTCAAAAGTAAGCTCTTTTCGCACATGGTCCCGGTGGCCGTTTGCCAAACTTTGTACTTCTCCACCATCAATAGCAGCTTCCCTGGACATCTTTTAGCAGATGCTGTCAACTCATCACCTTTCCCTCACTCCCCTCACACTGCCTTCACGGATCACTGCTCCTGTGTCAAGGGGAAGGGCACAGCTGCAAAAAGGGTCACCCCTGGAGATCCGAGCTTCCTGTCTCCCTGGCGCAGGCAGCGCTGGTCAGTCTCGCCCTGTGACCTGCTTCCCCTTCCTTTCCTTACATTTGTTTGGCAGGAAAGCCCACTGGCCCCAGTGCAGAGCGCTGCGCCTTGGCTGATGGGGGAGAAGAACGGAGGGAGGGAGGAGTCTCTGAGAATGCCATGTTTTGTCATCAAGTGAATGGAACGCACAGTGTTGGTAATCACAAGGCACTATTTTGAAAGTAAGACACATTTCTTGTGGGTCTAGTCAAGACTTTTTGTTATTGTAAGAGTGAGTGGGTGGGTGCGTTACATATGTCATCATGACTGCATGAGTGGTGGCCTGGGTGGCCTATAAATCAAAGTGCAAAGATTCTGTGAGTTTATTTTCACTTGGGCACAAGTTTGGGTCCGTCTGGACCTACGATAACTCTAGACTTTAGATGGTAGTAAAAAAAATGCTTATTTGTTTCCCTCTTAGTCATATCCTTGGCTTCACCTTCTTATTTTTTCTCTTTTCACTTCACAGCTATATTGAAAGAAATTTTAAAGTTCATCCTTTGCAAAACCTCAGTTACATGATAGAAAGGTTTATTCAAATGTCTGTCATACTCTTGCGAGTTTTATCACAGCGGGATCCAGTAGCCCCACAAATCAGCAGGAAATCCACCGTAAATTTTTCAGTTCCTTGATGATTGAGTGTTTGCACTGTAGCAAGTTTTTTTGGCAATATTTTATAGGTTGGATAAAGAATTTGTGTTGAATGAAAGCCCAGATAAGGTTTGTTAAGTTTTTCTCTTATTCTTCTGTATTTCTGATTTTTTTTTTCCTTTGGGGTTGGAACATTTTTTTTCTCTCTGTGCTCTGATGCTTGGTTGAACAGTAAGATACTGAGGTAGTCGCCGTGCCTGACAGACATAAAGTTAAATATACAACAATGAGGAAGGAATCTAGGGGACAAGTCATAAGTCCCACAACAGACTTTAAGATGCTGTAAATATATTCAAATGACAACTCCCCCATCCACTAGACACAACATCTTATTTCATTTTGAAAACAAGTCTGAAGAATGCCCCAAGAATTTTACATTGAATGTCTGGCGGCATGCAAGTATTTCTTCGTTATTCCGAAGTACCTGCCCACAACTGTATCGTAAATATAAGTAGGTTCAGCTATGTTGAACTTTGTTTCCTTTTCCTTCCAATGAGACAATCCCTCTTCCCATTCTGTTGTGGGGGTGGATTCCCCATTGTCCGATAAAATGTAGTCTTTGAAAAATATTTTGTCAATGAAATTTTAATCAGATACCACTCACCATTAATAAATACCACGTGTTTAATGGTTTTTTAGCAATAAGGTAATGGTTTCCATTTTATAGAATTAGATGGTGACTTAGTAGAACCGGTCAATTGTAGGAGGATTTAAGCAGCAGACTCAGAAGTTGAGAGAAACTGTTCTCTGGTCATTCATGCAATATCTCTATGGGAAACTGCCCTCCCTTTCTCTTCAACCGGGCTGAAAAGCACCATGACTGCTGACCCTACTAAGTCCCTGCTTGTGGACTTGTTGGTTTCTTGGCCATCCCCTAACAGCTAAGGAATCTCTTCACTTCACGATTGGTAACTCTTACAGTAGAGATTCAGGAAGCCAAAACATCCAGTCATCTGCCTCATAGTAGAAGGGTTTTCCCTCACTCTTTGGGGAAAAGAAAAGGCAAGAGGGGGAGGAGATGTAGATTCCGCATTCATTCTTCTACCTCTGCTTCTGAGCCTGGAAGAGTTGTTTAATCTTTCTGGCCCTCACCCTACTTATCTGTAGGATGATACCTTTGAAATAGGGCCCTTCTGCTCTGAAGTTCTATGGTCACCCCCCCAATATTTTCTGTTGCTTTTATTATTAATAGTAAGGAACTACAGTCAGCCCGAGCCCAAATGACCATAATGGGTAGGTGGCAGATTTCTTACAATGATATCTCTAAAGTTAAAAATTTCAACCACTGGGTTTGAAATGTTTAACAATTCTTAAAAGAGCATCCCTAGCTAATTTAAAATTTTTATGTTTTATGAACATATGTACCAAATATTGTAACAGATATTTATATAGTGCTCTCTATTTTCCAAGCTCTGTCCTAAGTACTATATACACTTTTATGACAATCTGATTTAGGTATTATTATTATTATTATTATTGTTATCATCTCCACTTTACAGTTGGGTAAGCTGTGGAACAGAGAGGTTAAGTAACTTGTCCAAAGTCATGTAAATAATGAGTGATGGAACTGGAATTTGAGCCTAAGTAGCCTGCCTCCAAATTCCTTGCTCTTAACTCCCGTACCGGGCTACTTCTGAAACAGCCACATTTGTCCTTTTCACTACAAAGCACAGAGGCCCTTGTGTTACTGCTGCTAACATTCACTATTGTTTGACAAAAGTTTGACCTTTTAAACATGAGAGCATATGGAACTGGAGTAAGGGAACCTTCCCAATAGGGGCCAGCCTGCGAGTATTGTGGCTACCTGTCAAAATTTCTTTTCTAACTCCTTCATCTTTTAAACATGTTATAGAGATTTAAACTTTATTAAGATTCATGGTATTCACTATGCCTTTGAGAGGGCTAAGTTGCTATTAGTCATTCACAAATCAGTGGAAATGGATTTAATCAGAGTGCTTTCCTTTTAAAGCTGGAGATCAATTGTATTGGGAGGATTGAACATTTGAGCAGAAAGGACTGAGGAGTGAGAGGATACATACAGAGAACCTGGGTATCTGAATAAATCTGGCTCAGGTGTCTTAGATGAGGGTCTTCGGCTAAAAAGAGGGTTCTGATCTAACCAGGAGGGAGAAACTAGGTACCAGTAACTTCAGGAAAGGAAGTATGAAAGTACATGGTAATTTCATTTATTATAAAAATCTACGGAAGGCCAGTCTTGAATCTAAGAAAGGGAGAGGTAAAATCTGATTATCCTCTTCCTTCTGCTTGTTTGGCCTCCTGTCTTCCCTCACATGCATTGTTCCCAAAAGACAACCCCTAAACAAGTATTTTTTTTTTTTAAGATTTTATTTATTTATTTATTTGGCAGAGAGAAACATAGCTAGAGAGGGAACAGAAGCAGGGGGAGTGAGAGAGGGAGAAGCAGGCTTCCCACTGAGCAGGGAGCCCGATGTGGGGCTCGATCCTGGGTCTCCGGGATCATGACCTGAGCTGAAGGCAGTCGCTTAACCAACTGAGCCACCCAGGCGCCCCTAAACAAGTATTTTGAACACTAGACTGAAATACACCAGGAGTTAAGTAGTTGTGTGTGTTTGTGTGTGTGTGTGTGTGTGTGTGTGTGTGTGAGAGAGAGAGAGAGAGAGAGGGGTAGGAGAGAGAGATGGGGAACAGGGTTCTGGAAGCTAGCTGAAATTTAGATTTTTGTTTTGTAATTTAAAAAAAACTGTGTGTTATGAATAACAGTTGGTTTACCAACACAGTTTTGGAGGACAGCCTATTAAAACATCATAATTTTTTTTAAAAGATTTTATTTATTTGACAGAAAGAAACACAGCTAGAGAGGGAACAGGAGCAGGGAGTGAGAGAGGGAGAAGCAGGCTTCCTGCTGATCAGGGAGCCGGATGCGGGGCTCGATCCTGGCACTCCGGGATCATGACCTGAGCTGAAGGCAGACGCTTAACAACTGAGCCACCAGGCGCCACCATCATAATAATATTAAGAATAACTACAACACCTATCATGGTCTCACCCACCGAAGCTGTTTATTTTGACCCTTGATGACACGTGACCTCTATTATTTCAATCCTCAGGAATATGCCTTGACTTTGCCTGCAGACTCTGCTTCCTCTTGCCCTTTTCGCTACCTCTGTTTTGCTCTCTCTGTATTTTCTTCCTTTTCTTGGTGTCTATATTTCCTTCCGCTCTCATTCCTTCCTTCCCTCAAGTTTTTCCCCTTTTTCCTCTCTGATTCTCACTCACAAAATGTCTAATGATATTTCCTTGACTTAACTAAAAACAAATACAATTTTCAGGCTTTTGTTAAATTAATAATGAAAATTCCTGGAAGAAATAATCAACAGAAAAAGAAACGTGATGATGGTGTAAATGGCACCACATAAATTTTGGCTTTGAATAAAATTGACAGAAAAATAAGATCTTCTTGACAAAATATAATTCTTCAAAATGTGAACCAGGGAAATTAAACTCGGTAAGAATATTGATATTAAAAAAAAACCCTCACAATATATTTGATATCGACAAAAATTGATGAATGAATCAAATTATCTTTGTATAATTTTAATAAAAATGGGTTGATCCTAGTGAAAATTCCAGGGAAATAACAAAAATTCCAGTGAAATAAGAATGAAAAATCTTAGTAGTTTATGCTATGTAAGAAATTGATGGAGGAATTTAATCAATTCAGTTGGGTTCCCTCCAAATTCTTTAATTTATCAGTATTGACAAAATTCTGTTTAAAATGCCTTTTTCAACATTCTCAGATTCAAAACTTTGGAACAAAATGGCCGAATAAAAACACTGGGCCAGGGGTAAATATCTTTTTTTTTTTTTTTAAAGATTTTATTTATTTGACAGAGAGAAACACAGCCAGAGAAGGAACACAAGCAGGGGGAGTGAGAGAGGGAGAAGCAGACTTCCCGCCGAGCAGAGAGCCCGATATGGGACTTGATCCCCGGTCTCCGGGATCATGACCTGAGCCGAAGGCAGTCGCTTAACCAACTGAACCACCCAGGTGCCCCTGGGGGGTAAATATCTTAATCCTCTCATTTAATCCTCAGGGCTCTACGAATTAGGAAGTATTAGCTTCATATTAGAGGGGAGTAGTTGATGCCCAAAGTGCTAAGAAAGTTGGAAGCTGCTTGAACCAGGTATCTGATTTTCATACATCATAAAGATGAGGATGTACTTTTTTATGGAAAAATTACATAAAACGTACATTTTTTTATCTGCAAAGAGTAAAATACTTTGGATGTGAAAACATTTTATTACATGAAAAAATTTAGCTCTGTTAAATTTTAAATTGTTACAGAATCACAGTCATAAGTTTGATATTCTAATGAAAAGTCTAATAACCTAGTCAGTCCGTTTTGCAACTAGGTTAAGAAAGTTATTAGCCTAAATTTTTTTTATCAGTCTGAATAACTCTGATGATGTAATTTGATTGTGGTAGGAATCACTAGTTTGAAGGGTGGATGAAATTAATGTTTCCTTTGATATCAAAGTTACCTTCCAGTCTGGTTGGGTTTATATAGTTTTATTAAGCCTGGGGCTTAATGAGCCTCATTCTTACCTTGGCTTTAGGAGATTTGAGATGTGAGATAAGGTATTCTTGTAATCTGAAACAGTGCCTGACTAGTGGTTTATTGAGAATTGCCCAAGCCAGTGCAGTTGACCCTTGAACAATGCAGGATTTACGGGTGCTGCCCCTCATGTAGTAGAAAGTCTGTGTAAAACTTTTGACTACCCCCGCATTAACTATTAATAACCTACTTTTGACTGGAAGCTTTAGTGATAATGTAGTTGATTAATACATATTTTGCTTGGTATATGTATTATATACTTTATTCTTACAATAAAGCAAGAGAGATAAAATAATATAAGAAAACCATAAGGAAGAAGAAATACATTTATAGCACCGTACTGTATTTATTGAAAAAGTCTACAAATACGTGGACCCCCACAATTCAAACCCATGTTCTTTGTAATTAGAAAAGAGAGGGAGCTGTTCACCGGCTACTTCTAAAACAGCCACCTCTCTCCTGCTGCCCTTTCTCTTCCCAATTTCACAATTACACACCAAAATCATCTCAATTGACATTCAGAAAAATGCTTGAAAGAGGCAAAGCTTCTTCCTGGCAGTCTGCTAGCCTCTTCAACCCCTTTGCACCTTCTAATTCTCTCTATACATCTCTTGGCTGGTCGGTTCTATAGCTGTCCTAAACCCACTTGGGTATCCTTAAAGTCATCCTACAGGCTCATTTACCCTCTTTGTGTACTTAGCTTCTGCTCCAGGTGGAACTCCTGTTTTCCAATGTGATGCATTTTAGCTATGCATTAATAATATGGTCCTATTTCACCTTATATTTATTTACATATCAAAAGGCTTACCACTTTATTATTTTGATTACTTGTTTGTTGCTTTTCTTAACTGGGGGCTCCATGAGAGCAGAGATATTTTTCTCCGATCCATGGTCAATAGTAAGTATTTGTCAAATGACAAAGAACTGATAATTGGAGCAAAATTCATGCTGTATGTTAATACTTAACATGGTTTTAACTTTCCCAGGCTTTTCCCCTCCTCCTCCTCCTTCTTTTAAAAATTAAGACTTTATTTTTTGAGGGAAGTTTTAAGTACACAGCAAAGTTGAAGGGAGTGTACAGAAATGTCTCATATACCCCCGACCCCATTTGTGCATAGCCTCCCCCCATGATCAACATCCCTACCAAGAGGTGCATTTGTTACAACTCATGAACCTACGTTGACATCATAATCACTCAAAGTCCTTGGTTTACATTTTACATTATATTTCCTTAGTGCTGTACATTCTATAGGTTGGGACAAATGTGTAATGATGTATAATGATGTGTATCCATCATTTCGCTATCATTCAGAGTATTTTCACTGTCCCCCCAATTCCTCTGTGCTCTGCTTATTCATTCTTCCTTCCCTTCCCAAACTCTGGCAATCTATTGTCTCCTAGTTTTGCCTTTTCCAGAATATCGTATATTTGGAATCATGCAGTCTGTTTTTCAGATTGGGTTCTTTGCTTTAGAAATATGCTACGTAATATGCTAGGTTTCTCATGTCTTGATGGTTAAGTAGTTATTCCTTTCTAGTGCTGAATAATATTCCATTGTCTGGATTTACTACAGCTTATTGATCCAGTCACATACTAAAGAATGTCTTGGTTGCTTCCAAGCTCTGGGACTTATGAGTAAAACGGCTATAAACATTCATGTTCAGGTTTTTGTATGGTCGTACATTTCAACTCCTTTGGGTAGATACCAAGGAGCATGATTGCTGGATTGCTGGTGAGTTTATCTTTCGTTTTATAAGAAGCTGCCTAACTATTTTCCACAGTGGCTGGACCACTTTGCGCATTCCCACCAGCCAAGAACGAGAGTTCCTTTTGCTCCACATCCTTGTCAGCGTTTGTGCTGTTGTGTTCCTGATTTTGTGTATAGTGGTAATCTCCGTGATTTTAACCCAGACGTTTTGTATTTTGTGAAGATATCAATTGGTGACTTTTGGATAGTGTAACAAAGTGGAAAAAAAAAATCATTCAGGTATTGTGAGGGAAGACGTTCTGGAACATAGGAATAGATTCTCTATAATTCCCACGTATGTTTTCAGAGCAGGTCTTTTGGAAGTGGCATGGAAGACCAGGTGGCATAGGATGAAGCAGAGAAAAACGGGTGGAAAGAAGTTGTTTACAAGGACTATATATAGACTTCTTGTACTGTCCCTCATAGGGCAAAAGTTATTGTCCATTGTGCTACTATCTCTTAACTGTTTGTTTACTTAACTAAGGGTTTTATAACCCTAGTAAAAACTTAAGAGTTTTGGGATGTTTGGTCTGTAGTTCTGTTTGTTTGGAAAAGCCTGGCTTCTTTAGTGCTGGGGAGGTAAAAGGCTGGAGTCCTTCTGCATAGTGTGGGGTGGGTGGTAAGGTATGCTCGGAGTCAGCAGTTCTGGGCATGGCTTACATGTATAGGACTTTCAGTAGAGTGGGTTTCTGTGAGCACGTTCCCCAGACACAGGCTTAATAGAGCCCCACCTAGTCAGGATAGCCGAGGCGGGGGCATATCAGGACTGGACAGCAATAGCTTGATCTTTTTGTTGAGTGGTTTAAAAAAAAATTTTAAGGGGCGCCTGGGTGGCTCAGTTGGTTGGGCGACTGCCTTCGGCTCAGGTCATGACCCAGGATCGAGTCCCACATTGGGCTCCCTGCTCAGTGGGAAGCCTGCTTCTCTCTCTCTCACTCCCCCTGTTTGTATTCCCTCTCTGGCTGTGTTTCTCTCTGTCAAATAAATAAAATCTTTAAAAAAAAAAATTTAAGTGCACATGTACCCCTTTCTCTCTAGCTCCTGCTGAGAGAGAGACACTCAGAGAGACAGACAGAGACGGGTAGAGGGTGGAAGGAAGAGGGGCAGGATGTGGAAGAAGGCGGGAGAGAAGGGGTAAGAGAAGAAGGAGAAGGAAGAAGAGGAACAGATCAAATATGTGTTTTTGACTTTTTGTCTTCCTTGCTAACGGTTCATAAATATGGGCCAAGTCTGCTCTGTGTTGTGGCTAGAGAAAGGGAGATGATGGAATCATTCATGGAAAAGACAAGGCCGTATTAGGCCCCTTCCATGTGTTAAGTATACCATGTGACAAGGACAACAAACCTCATAAATTACGAATTTGAGCAGGGAGTCAGTCCTGTTAACAGCTGAGGGTACAGGGTGTTCTTGGAACAAGAAAGACGCAGTTCAGAATAAGGTTTGAGCCGTGAGCTCTAAAGTCCATCATCTAACTCCTGATAATCAAACAGGGGAAGTATTTAGTTATAAAAGACAAATTTATTTGCCTTAAAGTTTCTGTTTTGCTGGTAACTGGAGACTCTGTGATGTAACAGATATGGACCAAAGTCCTGATGATTCTGGATGTGGATTCCCAGAGAACCAGTCTCCCTTTCAGAACCTCCCATTCACGCCTTAGCAACTCTGCTTAGCTTTGCCCCAGCACTCTAGGAGTCTAGAGCCGAGAGACAAAAGCAGGAGAAGGATTCTGCTTCCTGGTTTCAGTATGTCACTGTCGCAATTGTGCCTTAATAATAGAAAATCTATATACATTATTTATCAAGCAATGGTTCTGTTTTAGTTGAATTCCGGTGACCTGTATTTTCCTTTCCATACTCTGTTTGCAGTTTTACTCTCCATGTGCCTCACTATTTTTATTTGTACCTATGAATCTCATGGGGATTTTGAAGATTGAAGGGCTAACATAATGTTGGTAAAGTGTTCTAAGCATTGAAGAGTTACAGTAGGTTTATATGTATGAGACAGGAGTGATGATAATAGTGGGAAACCCAATTCTTTCTCTGAGAAACATACCAAAAAGTATAAAATTTTGTGATCGATCCTCAGCAATAGTAATAATAGCTATAATTTATTGAGAACTTATTCTGTGCCAGGAATATTGCATTATATTTTCTCAGTGCATTTAAAAAAAAAACCCATGAGGCTGAAATACGATTTTCAGATGAAGATGCTGAGGTGCTGGAGAAAAGACTGAGTAACTTGCACGAGCTTCTCTTCCTCCACAGTCCATGCCTTTACCCTACACGTTGCATAGCCCCTTTTATGGTGCCACCTGTCCCTTTTAATGCTGACCTCATGCCCGATGGGCACTAGGCATCTTACCTTATTAGCTGACTTAATCCTCCCAACTAACCTTATGGGTGGTGGGTATTGATTTTATTTTGTTCTTCTGTTTTATGTGTGAGGCATATTTATTTTATTTAACTCAGGCACATGGTAAATAAGTGGCAGAGCTGAGATTTGAACCCTGGATGGGTCTGATTTAGGAGATGTTGGCATTTGCCATTGCAGTTTTCTTGCCTCTGAACCTAATCAGCTTGTGCCCAAAAAGCTTTCAGTAGTTTCCCAGGGCTCTACGAATAAACTTCAAAGTCCCCCCTGTACTTCCTATGTAATTTGCCAGGCCTGAGCTTTGCAGGCCTCCCTGCCTTGCCCTCCATGTCATTCCCTCTGTTTTAGGCCCATGTGTTCATAGCTCTGTGAACTGATCTTGCACCTTCCCTCTCAACCTGTGCCCATCCTAGGCTTTCTGTCTGGAGTTGGTCCCCTCCTCACCACTTCTCCCTCCTCGTTTCAGTGTTGTTTCCTCTAGGAGGCCTTCCTGGAACCCATGTCTAGGTGTGTCCCCTGTCAGATAACATCTGTCTTGTGACTACCCTGTAAGTCCCATCAAGTCTGAAATACCACTGACTGCTGGATTTCCAGTCCCTGGCACAGAGTAGGCCCTGGGCAAATCTCTGGTGCTCATGCATGGAAGGAATGAATGCCTTGATGCTGATTTGCCCAGACCTCTGGCCACACAGTCCCATGTCTGTGTCTTTGTTTCCCTCATGGCTTCCCTTCAGCCCTATTCTTATCTCTGCTTCTGGAAGTCTGTGCCCACGGTATTCTCTTCAGCTACTTTGGGGATGACCTAATCTGATCCCCTGTTAGATAGGAGCCCCTCAAGTACATGATAGTGTACATATTTGTTGGATTAAAGCAAATTGATACCATAACTCAGCTTTAGAGGGGTTGTTTCACGAGGGTCACAAGAACTGAATCAAAGGGCTGCTTCAAAAGTTTCTTTCCTGCTAAATGACAAACTTGGCTGAGACCTATAGCTAGAAGGGGCCGATTTAAAATAAGCTCATGGTTTGATCCCGCTCCCAGGGAGGAGGAAGCTGCCTCTCAGGCCTGCCAGTGCTATCAGGTTGGGGATGGTAAAGGGGAAAAGCTGGTTCTCTCTTCAGTGTGGCCTTTCCTTGCTGCCTTGTTGATAAAACACCGGACCTGAGAGCTTGGACCGCATGGGTTCCAATCTTCTGCTGACTGACTCTCAAGCATGGATTAGGCCTCAGTTTCCTAGTCTGCAAAACCTGATAGGTTTTTGTTACACATAAATGACTTGACATATGTGAAACATGGAACAAGGGGCCTGGCACATTGTGATTACCCAGTAAATGGTAGCTATTCTTTTTATTATAATATATTATACCTAAATGGTACTGGAGGTCTGCAGAACATTTTTGCATACCATAGAGTAGTAGATAGGCACACAGCCCCTGGGAAGCCCACACAAGTGGTCTTTTGTAAATAGAGAGAATGCATACCTCTGGTGTCATTTTTGATAAGTCTGATTCCTGGCCTTAAATTTCTTCCTTCCTTCTGAAGAATCCATAGGGTTACAGAAACCGAAGATGAGAAAGCTGCTAAGTTAGCAGGCTCTTCTCTTCGCTGGCCTGGGATTCCTCCTTATGGTCTATTTCAGTGTTGTTTCAGTTACAGTTAAAATTTCTCCAGCATGGAGGCTTCCAACACATTTCTCAGGAAGCTATTCTTTTACCATGTTGCCATTAGGATTTTTTTCCTTGATATAAAACCTGAATTTTCCTTTGCTTAATTTAATCCCTCTTCACATACACCTCGGACCTCTTTAAATAATTCTTTTCCCTTCTTGCCATTTGCACCTTTCAGTTACTTGTAGAGAGTTGTCATAGGTCCCTTTGGGCCTAATCCTATCACTGTAATTCATGTTGGGCAAGCTGTACATTTTGTATTAGTCTGTGGGCATGTTCTAAGAACGCTGTCTTGCTGGAATAAAGGCAATGCTCCTGGGGTATTAGCCAAACCTTATCATCAATAACAGCTACTAACTGTGAAACAAAGAGAGTGACTTTTTAGGAAACAAAGGAGGTAATGAACAGGAGATATTGTTTACTTTCTATATTATTATTATTATTAATTATGAGAATGCCTCTTGTTATAAACAATAAACAATTTAATCTATAATTGGTACCCATAGAGGGGAGGAGTACATGGATATCCCCAAACAGCAGATAAACCAAAAGAAATTCTTAATTTTTAAATGTGAAAGTGTGTGTGTGTGTGCATCTAATGATTTGGTAGCTTTATTCAAAATATTGAAAACTGAGAAAACTATATATAAAAGAAACTGTAAAGTTGATGAGCTTCACCTAACATAATGGAATATGAATCTTTTTCTATGTTTCTACAGTAACAACTCTTTAGAAACAAGGGTCCAGCCTTTCTGATTAGAAGAGATATAAAGAAGTTCAAAATCTAGGGGTGCCTGGGTGGCTCAGTCGGCTAAGCATCTGACTCTTGATTTGGGCTTGGGTTATGATCTCAGGGTCATGAAATTGAGCCCCATGTTGAGCTCTGAACTCAACATGGAGCCTGCTTAAGGTCTTCTCTCTCCCTCTCCCATTGCCCTCCCCCACTCACATTTATTACCTCTCCCCCTCCCTCTCCAAAAAAATTAAAAAATAAAAAAAGAATTTTATTTTTTTATTTTTTAAAAGATTTTATTTATTTATTTGAGAAAGAGAGAGAGAGTGAGAGAGAGACAGAGAGAGGGAGCATGAGAGGGGAGAGGTCAGAGGGAGAAGCAGACTCCTTGCCAAGGAGGGAGCCTGAGGTGGGACTTGATCCCGGGATGCCAGGATCATGACCTGAGCCAAAGGCAGTTGCTTAACCAACTGAGCCACCCAGGCGCCCTTGCTGCTCCCCTAAAGAAGAATTTTAAAATCTCTGACAAGCTGGGAAGTGTTTCCCAGGAAGGACGAGACTCCATAACCATTGCTAGGTCAGGATAGACTAATCCCCTAGGAAGTCTTCCTCTTGGTTTTGGGGGGCTCAGTGTAGTCACTAGAGGCCAAAGGGAGCAGAAGATATCATTTGCAAATGAATTACTGACCTTGAAGCAGCTGTCCCTCCACTCTGAGACAGTCTTACAATTTTAGAACTTCTTGGCCAGAGAACAGTATAGAAATCTCTGTTCTCCTGAATTTACAAAAAAAAAAAAGAAGAGAAAAATTAACTTAGATTCAAGCCATAAGTGATGTACTTCAAGTTACGTAGGCAGTTGCCAGCAGAGGGGTTGCTCGAGCCTTTGAACTAGGCATCATTTCCTAGTTGTGCATAGGTACCACTACAAAACCTCCACTCATAGTCTGATAATGACATTCAGCTTAAAAGCTCATCTTGACAAGTCAGTTGAACAACGGATTGAAATGGGTATCAACTAAATGTTCTTCTCTAAAAAAGATCTTTTTAAATCATTATAAGATTTGAGCTCAAAGAAGGAACTTAGGTACTGCTTAAGTTGATTATCAGTTCTATTTTCCTCAAGGCAACTGAAGTTCCTAAGACAGTTTTTACCTTCAAAGTTTCTCCACCCCTGAAGGATGGCCTGTAACCCCCATCTCTAGCCTCATCTCTGATTAGTCTTTTCTCATCTCTGTGTCTTTCTTTGTGCTTTTTACTTAACCCAGAATGATTCTTTTCTTTAACTATATCTGTGATGTCTTTAGGGAAGTGCCTTTCCCGTGATGTTCTGTAATCATCCTGATGTCATGCCCAGTGTTTCTGGACCATTTGACCACCTGTCTTTGTCTGAGACTCCATATGCTTTCTTCTGCCATTGGTGAACTCATTTCTCCTCCTTCAGCTAAGTGCACATATGTCCCACCCAACGTTGCTCTTGGAATTCTTCATTGGGTCGCCCCATTTCCTCACAAAGGACTACAGAGTAAGAGCCTTTTCAACATCATGTGGCTTCTGGGATACTGTTCCTGTACATTGCTCCTGTCGGGTGCCTCTTTTCAGCCCTTCACGTCTCAAAGGAGAATCAGAGACTACTTCTGTCGCAAGCGCCTGTGAAATGCTCCCCAACCCACAATCATCTCACCCTTCCTTCGATCTATGCTGGGCTCCTTTTAAGGCGTCTGTGTTTTTCCTTGCACCATAGTTGCGTATGCTTCTTAATTATGCTCAATTAAAAATATTTTTAATTGTGGTAAATTATATGTAACGTAAAATTTTGCCATCTTAACCATTTTTAAGCATACAGGTCACAAGTGTTGAGTACATTCACACTGTTGTGCAACCGATTTCCAGGACTTTTCATCTTGCAAAACTGAAACTCTGTACTCATTAAACAACAACTCCCCATTTCGTTCCCACGCCAAGGCCTTGGTAACCATTCTCCTATTTTCTGTGTCCATGAATTGAATACTGAAGATACCTTGTTTAGTAGAATCGTGCATAGTAGTTGTCCTTTTGTGACTGGCTTAATTCACTGAGCATAATGTCCTCGAGGTTCATCCATTATAACATATTAGAGGGTTTCCTTTTTCTTTAAAGACTGAATGACATTTCACTATATATGTACCACGTTTTCTTTATCCATTCATCCTTTGATGGATATCTAGGTTGCTTCCACTGTTTAGCTATTATGAATGATGCTGTGGTGAACATGGGTGTGCGAAGATCTCTTCCAGACCCGGCTTTTGGTTCTTTTGAGTATATGCCCAGGAGTGGGATTGCCGAAACATAAGGTTAACTCCACTAAATTTTAAGCTCACACTGTATTTTGAGCCTTGAGAACAAGGACTGGATCATTTTCATCTTTGTATCTTCTGGGTATCTATCACAGGCCACATTCAGCTGGCGTTGAATGAATCAATGAATGAATGAATTAAAAAAAAGTCTTTCCTAACATTGAATGTGAATGACTTGTATAGATTAAAATATTTTCTTGAATTACATCAGAAATCGAGTGGCAGGGAAAGGGTATATAGAAAAATATATTCAGTTGCTAAAATATGTCCAAAAATAAGAACTCAAGAGCACTGCATACGTTCTTATGCAGTGATTATGTTGGTAGTTTTCTGATAGGTGGTTTCAGCTTTATACAAATTTCCACCTTCCTTTCTTCTCTCTACATTATGAGCTATATGCTATTAACCACCAAAACTCACAATTGTTTCCAGAATAGTGAAAGTAGCTGTTACAAAAATAATTGTAAAATGTAAAGTAATCGAAAACAGGTTCGTGCTCTGTGTAATGATCAGATAACTTGAGTAAAAGCAGCAATTATGTGTTCCTGGACCACACTGGAGGTGGAAAACAAGAAAAGCATGTGCCATGGCTGCATATTATTAAGAAGGCAACACTTTATATTTACTTTGCACTTAAAAGTTTGAATGATCTGGCTAACAGAAATAGACAATACCCAAGCTTTGGAATACTTTAAAATTGCATATGCAGTAAGACAAATTGCTATTTTATAAGCTTGCCACAATGTAGTAAATTTGTACTTCTGGTATAATTCATAATAAATTTGCATTACATTTACTGAGGGCTTTTGCCATGCTATTTCATTTCTTTCAGCCTCTTTCTTAGGAGTGGCACCACTTCATTCTATAACCCAAGGGTCTACCTATGAAAGGAAAGGCGGGGTGGGGAAGAAATCCATGGACCAAGGTCTGTAATCAAACAAGCTACAAAAATTCCAGCAGAGAACAGCGGGTATCAAGATTCAGAGAAAAGTCCATTTTTACAAGGGGGTTCTAATATATATTACAGATCTATTTTCATTTCTTATTTTCTTCTTTCTTTCTTTGGTGTCTGTGAGAGCTCCAAGCTCCGATCCACTGCTTGAGGGTGTAGGGAAACTGGAACCCACATCCTTTGTTATTCCATATTGATTCAGATTGAGTTTATAGAAGGTACCTTGTTCTGAATGTAAAGTTATCGGGGAGAAACACCTGTAAATCAACCACAACTGCCACTATGCTTGCATCTGCCAAGGAGAAACGTTATTGGTTTTAAAAGATACTAGGAAAGTAAATGGGAACTAGGGTAATCTAGGGAGGGAAACGAAACAACAGAGACTTTGGACACAAAAACAAACTGAGGGACTTGGAGGGAGGGGGGTGGAGGGATGGGAGAGCCTGGTGGTGGGTACTGGGGACACCTAAAGCGTGGAGCACTGGGTGTGGGGAATGGGGAATGAATCTTGGAACACTGGAAAAAAAA
>PITA01011402.1:0-66935 GCA_004023965.1 Spilogale gracilis | reverse complement strand
AGACACACAAAATCTTTATTAAAAAGCTTTAAAGTTTCTTTACAAATACTTAAAAGTCAACTTCTGGCAATGGTAGAAAAGTGAAATGTATGTTTACCTCTTCAGGAATGGACTATAATATACCATATTTTAAAAACCATTTAAAGGCATTACAAATATCTAGAAGTTGACAGAAACCAGGAAAAAGATTAATTTCAAATATTATTCCAAAAGATTAAAAATTTGAGTTTTTTGTTTTCTGTTCAATAATGGTGCATAATTCTGGTAGCTATGGCTGAGGACAAGGCAGGTGGATAAAACATAGAACTGGCTAAAGATCTCAGAGATTATACCATAAGCCTAGGAAAGAAGCTGGAAATTTAAAAGGGAAATATGAGAATTATAGGAATCTAAGAAAACATAAAACCCTATATCACAGCATAAACATCTATATCCATATCTCTTTTTGAAAAAAGCTCTGGAAATGATAAATATATTGATATATATAAAAGACTGGTTTCTTGGGGCGCCTGGCTGGCTCAGTGGTTAAGTATCTGCCTTTGGCTCAGGTCACAATCCTGGAGTCCCAGGATCGAGCCCTGCATTGGACTTCCTGTTCTTCGAGAAGCCTGCTTCTCCCTCTCTCCTTCCCCCTGCTTATGTTCCCTCTCTAAGTTGTGTTTCTCTCTGTCAAATAAATAAGTAAAATCTTAAAAAAAAAAAAAAGACTGGTTTCTTTCTTCTTCTGTTGATCTATTTAAAATAGGTATGCCCCTCTAAAGCAAAAATGATAACACTGTTTTGAAGGGTTTACGATGTCTGTAAATATAATATATATAATAACAATAGCTTTAAGAATGGAGGCTGTGTAACAAATCATCAAAACTTAGTGGTTTAAAACAACATCATTTTATTACCTCACAGTTCTATAGGTCCTAAGTCTAAACTGGGACTTCTGTTTATGGTTTTAAAACTTGAAATCAAGGTGTCAGATATGTGCATTCCTTTGTAGAGTGCAGGGTCTTCTTTCAAGTTCACATGGTTGTTGGCAGAACTTAATTCCATGCAGCTGTAGGACTGGGGCTCCTGTTCATTGCTGGCAGTTGGCCCAGGTGACTTTCAGCTTCTAGAAGCTTCCCCTGTTTCCCCTGCTTCCTTGCTATGTTATGTTGTTCCCTTTGTAGGATCTCTTATGTTTTGAATTTCTCTGACTTCATGGAGGAGCCAGTCCCTTTTAAAGGTGTGTGTTATTATGTCAGCCCATCTTGATGATTTTCTTTTGGTGAACTCAAATTCACATGATTAATAACCTACTCACCAAATGATATTCTATCTTATGCAAAAGTACTGACCTCATCCAAGCAGAGGGGATTATACAGGACATGTATATCAGAGAACAGAGATTTGGGGGACCAACTTAGATGTCTGCCTACTGAAGGCTTTGCATGGAAATTAAGACTATTTAAGCTTTTAATATTTTACTTTAAATAATAATATGTCAGCTTCAGGGAGACTGGGATAGGTTTCAGAGGCATATTGTAATCTCTATAGCAACTACTAAAAATTTCAAAGTGCTATAACTAAGAATCCAATAGACAAACTAAAATGGAATACTAAAAAAATAACTGATCAACTCAAAAGGAGTCAAGGAAGGAGTAACAGAAGATAAAAAAAAGAAACGAAACAAATAAAAAGACAAAGTACAAATTTTTAATCTAAATACAACCAAATCAATAGCTATATTAAATATAAGTGGACTAAACACCCTAATAAAAAGTCAGAGATTATCAGACTAGATTAAAAAAAGAACCAACTTCATACTGTTTATAAGAAATAAACTCTAAATAAAAGTCACAAAGAGATCGAAGGAAACTGGAGGAAAAGATATGAGTGCAAACAATATGTGTGGGAAAATTGGAGAAGCTATATTAACATCAGACAATATACACCTTGAATCAAGAAGTATCTCAAGAAGAGATAAGGTGGGGGAGGTCATAACAATCAAAGAATAAATATATCCAGAAGTTTGTGTAGTGAAATTACAATATAAATACACATAAATGTACCTGATTCCACACTCTTTCCCAACCTAATTACCATAGGATAGCCAAAGTTATTTCTTTGAAATCAAAATCAGATTATCAGAGCCAAATAGACTAAAAATCTCACATAATAGGGCAGATTATATCCCTAGAATGTACAGATGGTTCAGGATCACAGAATCCATCTTTGTAATTAACTGCATTAATAGTCTGAATGAGAAAAATAATTGGATTTACGGACTGATGTGGAAAAATCTTTTGCCAAAGACTGCCACTTACTTATAAATACTCCAACTTGAAATTTAAGAGATTATAGCTAGTGTCTATAACAAAAACCTTCACAGAACTTTATGTGTGCATAATGACAAACCATTAGCCACATTCCCTTGTAAACTGGGAATAAGACAAGGATGGTTACTTCTGCTAATGTTTAACATTATATTAGATGTGTCAGCCAGCACTCTACAAAAAGAGAAAGAAATAACATTTGAGCTTAGAAAGGGAGAAATAATTCTATCATGATACACAGAGGACATGCTCATCTGTAACAGTGTTGACCAACAGAAGTGCAATGTGAGCCACACACAACATATTACGTTTACTTAAAATTAAGTAAAGCAAAATAAAACAGGTGAAATTAATTTTAATACTATAATTTGTTTAACTCAATCTTCTAAAATGCTTCTAAAATACAACATGTGGCACTAGTACATTTCAAGTACTGAAGAGTTCTGCGTGGCTAACGGCTACCACATTTGCCAGTAGGAAGTTCAGCAGGGTTGTTGTTCATGTCATCAACAAATAAAATTTATTAATTTGTTACAGCATCAAGAATGAATGAGAGAAACATAATCAAATATGGAATTACACATATTGGTCACAGAACCTATAAAATATCTAAGAACTCATAAAAATAAATCTAGCCTCTCTAGAGGAAAGTCTAACACTAAATTTTAAAATACTAAAGAGGAACTGAATAAACAAAGAAACAGTTCTTCCTAATTTCATCTTTAAAGTCAATGGACTATCAAAAAAATTCCAGTAGGTATTTTTGTTTTAGAAACTCAATACACTTGTTGAAAATTTAAATGACCAAAAAAGAACAGTAAAACAAACTATTGATTACTCTATTGGAAAGGTCAGGGTGAGTAAATGTGTGAAGGGGATTAAGAATTAAAAAAAGTAGTGAGTAATGGCATGCCTTAAAAAATAAGTCATATTTTAAAGCTGTATGAATTGGTACCAAAATAGACAAACTCACCAATGGAATAGAAAGGTGAGTTCAGCAAACAATATTTGGTTGCCAGCACCATAAATTAACAGAAACAGTTTATCAGACAATTTCAGGAAAACTAGCTCAGGTGGACAACAAAATAAAATTAGATCCCTTTGTAATACTATATGCATAAGTGGACTTCAAATGGATTAAAGACCTAAGTGTCAAAGATAAAGATGAAACATGAGTGAAAAACAATGTAGGAGAATAATTTTAGCATCTAAATTGGAGAAAGATTTCTAAAACAAATGCCCTAGGTGTAACATAGGTAAAAATTGATAAATTGGATTGTAACAAAATTAAAACCTTTGTCCAAACAAAAGATGTAATAGACAAAGTTAGTACAGGGTTGGCAGATTAGAAAAAGAGGTTTTCAATCATGGGGACTGTATTTAGATATGCAAGTGGAATCTCTACTAATCAAGAAATAGGAAGTCGAATTGAAAGACAAGTAAAGGATATGATCAGGCAGGACACAAATTAAAAGCTCAGAAGGTTGGCAAACATACATCAAGAGACCCATATTCATTTATATTTAGAAAAATGATTATTAAAACAGTAAGGAGATATCAATTTATACCCTCCAAACTGAAGGAATTTGACAGTTTAATGTAAGTCATTCACAGGACTTGGGGATATAGGAGCTTTTAGATGCTTCTATTGAAGGTGGGTGCAATCTTGAATTGCTGGTTCAATGAAATATATTTATACTGTATAATAGGCATATGTACTAGAGCATCTCACTCAGGTTAATAAGGGAACATGCATACGATGTTCCTCTTAGCTTTATTGTAGTGGGGACCTGAAAACAATTTGTTTGTTCTTTGCTTGGTTAAAAGACATGCAAGTTATAGTGGGTTCATGCTTTGGAATACCATGAAGCTCTGAGAAGTACATACAAACTGACATGTCTTAATAGTGTTGAGTAAAGAGAAAGCCTAAAGGGGTTATGTAACGCAGTGCAGTCAAAAATACCTGTCAACAGGTGCGCCTGGTTGGCTCAGTTGTTGGACATCTGCCTTTGGCTCAGGTCATGATCCTGGAGACCTGGGATCGAGTCCCACATCGGGCTCCCTGCTCGGCGAGAAGCCTGCTTCTCCCTCTCTCACTCCCCCTGCTTGTGTTCCCTCTCTGGCTGTGTTTCTCTCTGTCAAATATATAAATAAAATCTTTAAAAAAATACCTATCAACAAAATGAGCAATGCATGCTTCATAAGAGCACACACTAACAAAAAGAGACATCAAATGTATTACTTATATGTATATACTTATACAGAGGACAGGAAGGGAGTGAGTTCTGTGAATAAACTGGAATATAAATATAAATGCAGAAAAAGGACACTCACAGAAAAAGGCCAACATGACACTGTGTGATGCTGTGAGAGATATGATTAACTCAACCCTCTTGATTTTCCTCTAGTCTACTCTTCCTACCCTCATCTTACATGTGGGAATACAAATCAGATTTTGCCAATTAAAACTGTTAGATGACCTCCCATGGTGCTTCGAATCAAATAAAAACATTAACCTGGCCTGTCAGTCCCCCTTTTTGCACCCTAGTGCCTAAAACAGTGACTGAAATTCAGTAAGTGCTCTATGAGTATGTGTTGTATGTAAAGAGTGAGGGGACAGCTAAATTGTACTGGGCTATTAACAAGTTTTTATGTCTTTTTTCACTAGGTTGTTTGTAGTCCAGGAAAAGCCAGGAGCTATTTAAAACAAAAAGGATTTTATTTATTTATTAGAGAGAGAAAGAGAGAGAAAGAGAGGGAGAGAGGGAGGGAGCACGAGCCGGGTTGGGGAGGGCTAGTCAGAGGGAGAAGCAGACTCCCTGCTGAGCAAGAAGCCCTATGCAGTACTTGATCCCAGGACCCCAGGATCATGACCTGAGCTGAAGGCAACCAACTGAGCCACCAAAGTATCCAGCCAGGAGCTACTTGCTTGCATTTTTTGGGTCCGCAGAAAGTAGAACTGCTCATCCCAAGTCTGTGAATGGCTTTCTCAGCAATGCAGTAATGTAAGTAAATTTATGCAGGACTACAATAGGTTCAGAAAGAAAAATCCCAAAATTAAAAATATTAATTAATGTTCCAAAATGTTACATGATGATAATCACAGTCACTATTATCTATTCATTTAAAGGAGATTTCAAAGGCGTCTCTACTTGGCAACACTTGATGCCCTCTGCTCCATGAAAGCTTGAGAAATGCTTTGAATTACCAAATACATTGGAAAATCATGATATATAATTTCTTTAAAAAGATTCTATAATTCTTACTTTTCTACCAGTTAAGTCTGGCTTTCCACCAGTTGGTCTAAATTAGATTTTACTGTATTTGGCAGTTCCTTAGTATTATATAAATCACTCTCTTATTAACATCCTCTCCCCACTAATTAGTTAAGGGACTGTAACCATTGCACACATGTAACTCCCACTACCTTCATGAGGATTAAACATTCATACCTTAGGGCAAAACTGGCATTTAACAAGAGAAATTGTTTCATGTGAATTAACCTTGAGGATGGGAGATAAATAATCCAGGAGGTACAGGAAGATTCCCGAGTGCCCTCATTGGGGATTCTGGAATCATAGAGTGGCCCAAATAGCGGTGGCGTATTGAGAAATTTAAACTACGCTGACGGATGCAGACTGGTGTTCAGACTGCGCTATTTATGTTAAATTTTTCAAGGACCAAATATTTAAAGAGTATCTCCTTGGATCTGAATAAGGAAGCATGCAGCCCCTAAAACCACTGCCAGCCATTTGGGGACTACTAGTGGGGCACATAATAAGAATTCAAAACAGAAAAAAACCAGCCAG
Organism: Spilogale gracilis; assembly: GCA_004023965.1. Lineage (NCBI taxonomy): Eukaryota > Metazoa > Chordata > Mammalia > Carnivora > Mephitidae > Spilogale > Spilogale gracilis. The sequence continues at coordinate 60,817 of PITA01011402.1, read as the reverse complement.
GGAATAAAGCAAAGGAGAAAGGGACAAAGAGTGGTCCTGGTCTTAATATGTGGCTACTCAGCAAAACCCCATTTGAAACAAACCATACCTCTAGAGACTTCTCATCACAGAGACCAATAAAATCCCTTTATGGTTCAAGCCAGGTCGGATTGTCACAGAAGCATCCTACCTGATAACAAAGTTAGTATTACGGAGTCCTTATGCCAGAGACGCTTAATGGAACTGTCTCCTCAGCTCAGACACGCTTCTATTTTTCTGTCAGGACTCCTCTGCTTAGTTACAGGGATGGGACCTTGGCAGTTGTCTTCTCTGGCTGCATTTCATGGACTAAGATTGTGCAACTAAAGCAACATAGAATGATTTTGAATTACGGCCAAGAAAAAGACTTACTATGTTGTTTAATAGGTAACACTGGGAGCTGTCGGTATCCCTGTTTTGAACCATGGAGATAGAAGAAGTAGAACTTTGTCTCATGGGAGAGTGAATAATGAACCAGAACATATGTGCAATGAGAGAAAAATAAAACAAAAAGAGGGAAGGGACTTCTAGATCATTGGTTCCATCAACCTTGCTGTGAAAGGCCATTCTAACCTTGCTCCCAAGTTCCGTGAAGCCCTTTTTTTTTTTTAAGCAAGTAAGAACACAAAAGGAAACGACCTTGTTAATTTTATAGGCTTGTTCAGGGCAGGTGCTGAGAAATATGTTTACACTGGTTGTTTAGAGTCAATACTTGCTCTGACGTCATGAGTTATAACTTGGGCATGTTAAAAATATATTTTGGGGGTACCTGGGTGGCTCAGTCAGTTAAGTGCCCAGCTCAGGATTTTGGCCCAGGTCATGATATCGGGGCTAGTGACAGTGAGCCCTGAGTCTGGCTCTAAGCTCAATGGGGAGTCTGCTTGAGATTCTCTTCCTCTCCCTCTGTCCTCCCCCTAGCCCTCATACTCTCAGCTCACATGAATGCTTGCTCTCTCACTCTCTCTCAAATAAATAAATAAACAATTTTAAAAATATGTATTTTCAAAATTGGGATTATAAAAATCTTTCTAAAAATATTGCTTAACTTTTGATATTATACTCAGGGAAACTTTCTATTATATTAAATATTCTTTGAAATTAAATAACTTACAATAGCATGGCAACCACTACGCAGTATGTCATTTATTATGTAACAATTACTCTACTATTAGTTATTTAGGTTGTTTCCATTCTTTAACCATTATGTTTCTGCAAATAATATTTCTTTTTTTAAAAAAGATTTATTTATTCATTTGAGAGAGAGAGAGAGAGAGAGAGAGAGAAAGTGTGCAAGCAATGGGAGGGGCAGAGGGAGAGGGAGAGAGATTCTCAGGCTGACTCCACACTGAGCGCAGAGCCCCAGGCAGGACTGATCCTGTGACCCTGAGATTATGACTAGCTGACATCAAGAGTCGGACACTTAACTGACAAAGCCACCCAGGTGCCCCCTTCAGAATAATTTTTAAAAAATAATTGTAGTATTAGGCAGGAGTATTTTTAAGGTTTAAAATAAATATTGCCAAACAACTTTTTAAAGAGTCTTTGTCAATTTCTATGGAGACTTACAAGAGTGCCTTTCTTGTTGTGCTGTGTATTTGCTGGGTTGTATATTTTCATGAAAAAAATTCCTTACTGAAAGAATGACATCACTGAGATCGGAACATCTTGTCTTTCTGACTTTGTTCTACCTCACAAGAAGAACAACTAAATAGCATTTATAGACAAGCACCGCTGAGAAAATCCTAGAACACAAGGGTGAAGCTGAAGCATCCACTCTACCACAGAGAAAGACAGACTGACAAGAAGGAGATAACTGATCTTAACTAAACTTATTCCAGAAATCATCTGACAATATGTATAAGTTAGGCCATTTTACGCTATTTACTTCAAACATATACAATGGTATATATCAATTATATCTCAATAAAACTGGGAAAACACTAAAAGGAGTCTGTTAGGATGGGCCTTAATGCAATATGACTAGTGTCTTTATAAGAAGGGGGAATATACAGAGACAACAGGGGCATGTGCCCATAGTAGGAAGACGGTGTGAAGAGGCAGGAAGAGGATGGCCATCTGCTAGCTAACAGAGAAAACCAACCATGCTGACATCTTGATCTTGGACTTTGAGCCTCCAGAACTGTGAGAAAATAAATTTCTGTTATTTAAACCAAATATATACATATACATTTTTAAACCCAATTCCAGTATAATTCCTTAATTAAAGAAGGGCTATCTTTAACACTTTGTGCTTTCTTGTTCTACAGTGTGGACATATGTGTTGAGGTATCCGCAATACTGCATTCTTGGAATCCGTCCCTTATATTTTCTTCTAATTCCTCTCACATTTTAAAAATTTGTTCCATCCTTCCAGTCCCTTCTCTCTATTTGGTTCCAGTCTTCCCAACGGATGCAGCTCTTCACCTTTTGTGTATTGATTCAAGGGAATGGAACAATATTGCCTAATGAGAGTTATGAGAGAAATGATCTCCTGATCCTTGTGTCTCATTGGGTTGGCTCCAGACCAACCTGGACTCTGAAACCTTGAGTCAAAGCATGGTGCACAAAAGGAGATTTGTGTACGGCTCTTTTTGTGGGTCAATAAATTTTCACAGAAGGAAACTCAATATGGCATGAAAGACTACATTCATATACTCAGGTAACACTTTTTGATGCATGAAAATTTTCACAAGGGAACAATGGGAAAAAAGTGTGCTTTGATTAGATATGTGTTTCATCTTTTTAGAGCTTCTTTATATTTCTGCACAAATTTATTGTGAATATATTGTTTCTAAGTCTTTCCTTACTTCATTGAAGGCCAAGGTTAAAACCACTATCCTTTCAATAGATTTCTTTAAGTCCATTCCACCTTAAGCATCTCTTTATGAAATGCTTCTTATCTATTTATTTACTTACTTCTTTTTTTGAAAGGTGAACTGAATACTCAATATGCGACAGCTGTATTTTTAGGTACTGGGGACATAATGATAAACAAGAAGAGACTTCCTGAACTCATTGAACTTATCTTGGTTTAAAAGACAAATTTTAACTAAATCATCACCTGAATAAATTACAATTATAAGCAATGATAAGTGTTGAATGAAGCAAAGCCACAGAGGGCCATGAGAGAACATGTAATTGAGAGAGATACTGACCTAATTTGGATGATCAAGGGGAAGACCTCTCCAAGGAAATGTTTGAGCTGATATCTGAAGAGCAAGTAGAAGAGTTGGGAAAAGAAAAGGAGAGGTAGGATGGAAGAATAGATTACAATCAGAGGAAGTAACATTTGCCAGGGCCTGACAATGGAAAGGAGCATTCTTTCTATGATTGTTTACATCATTCCCTTGTTCATACAGCAAGTATTAACTGAGTACCTATTACATGCTGAGCCTGGGGCTCTGAAAATACAGCATTGGGTGAGATAAAGTTTATACCCTTATGAAGCTTACATTTAAGTAGCGGAGACAAAACAAACAAAATGAAAAAAAAAGTGAATAAATGTCATAATTTCTGCTAATGAGTGCTATAAAGAAAATACCATACTTGGGAAAGTCCATTGTATGAGGATTTATTATCATGTAATTTTAATTTAACTGGGATGATACAAGGGACATGAAATTAATGACCTCAGGATCTCCTGAAGGTCAAAGAGTCCAAGGAGCTCCTATTAACTGAAATTTTGAGAAGACAAAAAATTCGTAAGAGAACAAGGTAGTCAAGGTTTTAATAATTTACTGAAAAATGTAGCAGGGCTAATTCTTACCTGCCCACAGTTTGCATTGTCAAAATTATTCCAAGTCAGAGAATACAGTTTAATAAGTTACAATAACCCTAAATATTTTCTTGAGTCAAGGCAGGGATAAATTCCCCATGTGTAATGGATGAATAAGTTTGTTTTAAACCAAATAAATAAACTGGGTATTTATTCAGGAGTTGAGATGGGGGAACTCTCCAATTATAAAGAACATTAAAGTTTTTTTTTAAGAAAAACTATATTTATATTATTCTTAATGAACCAGGAGCATAGAGTTTTTTTCTATTTTTATGAGTTTAGAAAATGTGACAAAATACATTTTAAACTTAAATGGATAATATCATAGAGTCAGTGGAAAAAAAGTAATCCTGGAATATGAGTAGGTCTATTTCATTATTTTCCATGCAAAAACATACAATACTGGAAAGAGAACTGAATTAGAAAGAAATCTAAGCAAAGGGATATAATTTCTGGCTCTGCCATTAGTTAATAGCTTGGACTTATTACCTGTATTAGTTCGCTACACCACCATAGCAAAGTACCAGAGACTGGATGGCTTAAACAAAAGAATATATTTTCTCAATGTGGAAGGCTAGAAGTCCAAGATGAAGGTGTCAGCAGGGTTAGTATTTTCTGAAGCCTTGTTCTCTGAATGTAGATGTCCACATTTTCCCCCCATCTTCACGTCACGTTTACTCTACATGGTTGTGTCAAAATTTCCTCTTCTTATAAGGACACCAGTTATATTGGATTAGGGTCTACCTTGTCAACCTCATTTTAGCTTAATTACCCCCTTGAAGATCCTATGTCCAAATACAGTCACATTCTAAGGTACTGAGGTAGGACTTCAACATACGCATTTGGCAGCAAGGGGAGATATTAAGTTCATAACATTATCTAACTTCTGGGATTCAGTTTATTCATCCACATGATGGGAATATTCAGTGAGATCAAGAATTCATAAGTTTGAGTTTTGGCTGGGGTTAAGGAGGGTGTCCATAACCCCTGTGAAATATTATACCACATTTTATATGTTAATTTTTTCTAAGGAAGAAAGTTCACAATGTTAATTAGAATTCTAAAAGGAATATGTGCCCCCTCCAAAGATTAAGAGGCAACAAATTAGATAATATCTATAGTTCTCATCAGCTCTTAAATTCTAAGAATCTACTCTTGGAAGAAAGAAGTCAATGTTCTATTTCACAAGACTTACAGGCAGGAAATTCTTCCTAATGGCTTTAATAAACGCTTTCCATTGCAAATATAATTTACTCAGTTTGGGCTTGACTCTAAACTAAGAGTAGTCAGGAGAAGTCATATGGTACATTTCTATTTTTTCACAGTTTTATACACAATGTCTCTGGTCATCATTGGAATACTGAAATCTATCTCCTGTATTGTTTTCCTTGGAGCAGAGCTCACTAATCTGTCAATAATTTTTGTTGTTCTTCCCTAGTCATTACTCTCGCCCTTTAGAAAATTAACACCCGGATGAATGCGTATTACACCCACACACATGCACACACACGGTACAACGTGAATAACAGAAAAATGACTAGAATGCTACACTGAGCATAATAAGTGTTTGTTATCCTTTGTTCAATGAAAAATGAATGAGTTGAACCCGAAGGAGAATAGTTAAATTCAGTTAATAATTGAATAACTACTTCCAAAGCCCATAAATAACTGTATTAGAACTTTTGATTATAAGAAATTACTTCGGTTGATCGGTTCAGGTAGAGAAGATAAACTTAGAAAGACCGTCCAAGAAAGTACGTACATGTGGACATGCATAGACTAGATCTGTGCATACACATAGGTACAGATCACCTACAGAATATTTAGAAACACACGTGTGTGTGATACACTTAAAGAAAGGGCAACGCAGGCTGCCCTGCTTTTATTGGTGGTACTCGAGAAACAAAACCAACTTGCTTATTTTCTTACACTGGGTCTCCGCGGCCTGGCAGGATTTGTTCCTCCCCGTAACCCCATGCTTACTGAGTAACACGTTAGGACACAAGCGAGCAAATTGGCATTTTTATGCCTCTCACTCCTATATTTGCTCACTGTACCTGCGTGAATGCTTCTCTGTGTGGTGGTGGAAATGGAGACCAGAAGGGATGCAGAATTAAGAGAGAACGTAGAGGTTGGCACATGATTTTCCCTCTCAGCATTCCACAGGAGCTACCTTTCTCTGACACACTTGTTTCTTACAAGTATATTTGTCTGTCTGTTTCTGAACATTTCATGTGGAAAGACTGGGGTGCAATATGGCTGGTGAGGATGGTGGGTATGTGGACACTGTCACGGCTCCCAGGAGATTTGTGTCCCTTTATACCTGTTGGGAATCTTCTAGTGTTTGGCACAGTTTGTCTTTTTCAACATGTTTAACCTCCCCTTCTTTCATAAACATTCTCTCATGCATTGGGCTTAGAGGACTAAGGAGAAATATGCTTTGGATACTGTGGTCTATTTTATTTGGGGATCATTAATGTCCAGAGAAAACTTAAGCTTTCAAGGGTTCTGCTGAAAGATCACCGCCCTGTCAGGACTGCATCACAAGGCACTCAATTTATCAGCCTTCCGCTGGGGTGACCCGGCTCGGATTTGAACCTCTGGCTCCAGGGAGTCTAGGTTGAACTACGGTGATGTGGAGGCCGCTCAGCCACTGCCTCCAGCCAAAAAAGATTAGTGTCATCAAAAATAGATTAGCGAGTCAGTTAAAAAATTAAAGTAACCTCTTTGTTCTAAAATATTTGTTAAAGTAAGCAAAAGAAATTAGCTTTCATTTCAGATTAATTACGGAGTAAATTAGTATTTGGGGCAAGAACATCGTAGGGCTCCCCCCCCTCTTCAACTGTGGAAATGAAGAAATATGTAACATTTATAATAACTACTCTAAAGGCTCAAGCATTTATGCAAAAGCCTGACAAGAGCTTACTGGAGCTCCTGCCTGTAAACTTTTTGTCACTGGAGAATTCCTGAAATGTGCATTCTACCCTTATTCTTATGGAAAGAAAAATGTTTTAAAGGAAATAAATGAAAATTTGACCTTTAGCTCCTTCTGATTCTGATACCTAGAACCATGTGACCTTATCCCAGCTACCCCCCTTCAATATCCCTGACGCAAAGTGGATTGGGGTCCCATTTCCACAAAATGATAATGATAAATCTGTGCATTTAATAAGTACAGCCTAGATGCCATGGGGGATGGGGGAAAAGTGGAGAACCTGCTCATTCTTTTTAAGGAAAATTCGGGAAATTAACAAAAAGGATCTCTTAACAGGGGCTGTGCTGGCTTGGACAAACTGAAAAGCTGTACTTTGTTCAGCTGCCTGACCCTGAGGAGAGAAACTTAGTTGGCCAGGCTTCATTCAGCCATGAATAAATGTTTACAAGGTATCTATTATGTGTCAGGCACAATGGTGATCAAAAGAGAAGAGTAACTTCACAGTGAAGAATCCTAGCAGACCACCTTCACCATATGATCAAGGTTAATGTCACCAGTAATTAGACATGCAGATATCGGGTACCCCGGATGGGATGCAGTGATATGCCAAGACATCACTTCTGTGGTATGTAACTATAATCATGAGAAAATGCCAGACAAATCCAAATGGAGGGGATATTGAGGATCAGTACCCTTTCGAAGATAACTAATTCATGGAAGACAAAGTATGACTTAGAAGAACTGCCACAGACTGAAGGAGGCTCAGGAAACAAGTCAACCAAATGCAATGCAGAGTATCGGATTGGATCCTGAAGCAGAAGAAGGACATAAGTGGGCAAAGCATCCCAAATCAAGTGAGGTTGACAGTTCAGTTAGGAGTACTTTTATCAGTCTTGATCTCTTGCTTCTGATGATTGTACTACAGTTATATAAGCCATAGCATGAGGGGAAAGTGGGGAAGATTACACAAGAAGTCTGTGCATACTTTTTGCAAGCTTTATAGAAATCTAAATTACTAAAAGAAATTTTAAACCACCAAACTAAAAACAAGTGTAAGCGCTACCCTCACGGAGAATCAATTAATCACACAAATGAATATGTAATTACAAATGTAATTATTTGTTTTTACAGAAAGAAACCCTGTAAGAGAGTATAATTATAGTAACCAATAAGAGAGACATTTATTTAGTGCATATTATATGCCCAAAGTGTTTTAGGTATTCTACCTGTCATTCAATTCCCACCTTCATGTTCATCTGCATCATCTCAGCACTGGTGAAGCCCTCAGTTAATATTTTAAATATTTTCCTTGAAATTTTTCACTTGTACGGTTAACCGTTGCTGGCTAACTCTACGTGAATATTTAAAGGATACCTCCCACCCACCAGATCCAGGGTGAACCATTACCTCCCCTCATAAGTGAAACCTGTTTCACTTCCTAAGACCTCAGATGACATCATAGTTCATCAGTCACTCTAGTTAGAAACTTCTCTCTAACTTCTTTTTGTTCTTCTAATTATGCCCCTGAGAAAGTTATCCTTCATACATAAAACTCTCTCTAAAAGGCAAATATGATTATACCTTTGCTGGCACATTTGTTTTATTTCCGCAATATCTTTCCATTACCTGTGGGGTCAATTTCAAGTTCTCTGGTATGCAAATAAATGTCCTCCATTGACTGGTCTTTGCACACACAATCCCAGCCTGGAATCTTTCCATTCCTCAAAGACCATGTACTGCTCGTTTCTTGGGGCAGAGCCCTGGCCTTCAGGCACCCATTTCCACCCTTGGCTCACCCTCCTCACACCTTGAACATCATTTTCTCAAGCTTCAGGTGAGCCCCTTACCTTTGTGCACATCAAAGTCATTTTCAGTACAGTTTATGAATGCATCTTAATTCTACTTTAAATAATTTAATTGCTTTGCTTACTGGTAGGCCATTTCATATTTTTATCTCTGGTATAACCTTTCCAAGTGTGTGGCCACCATTTATGGTGTGGAAGCTCCCAGAGAGTTTCTTTTACATTTGTGTATGCCTGATTGGCCCCACTGTGCTACAAGATTCTGGTTTCTAAATATGCACCATAAATAGCTTCACAGAAAATGAAAACCAACCACCACCGTGGAGTTTTCTCAACAACATAGTCAGGTTAATATATAACGACATCTCCTTTTTGAGATTTCCACCTGCTTATGTCTGAATTGCAATCTGACCTAAAACTTTTCAGACGAGAGATGGGCACAATAGTGCTTCTGTGAGCCACAGCCCCAAGAATCCAGACCCATTTCATCATTGATAGGAAGCTGCGTTTAGTAAGAATTTCACGACTTTCATCTTGGTAGGAAACTTGCTGCTGCCTGCCTCCCTATACTGCCTGCTTTCTCTAAATAAAGCCGTGGCAGTGGAGGGGGTGACTCTGAGTCATCGACACTCCATCATTGTAACATGCCAGATTTGTCCAAAAGAAACATTTTTATGTCTCTGATTATTTTATCCTTAGTTTAAGAAGGTTGTGGAGCTCCCGGGAAAGACATGAGAAAGGGTGATGCGGGCGCACGTCTATTCAATAACTAATGCCTCCCAGACACGGAACATGCTGAGACAAACAGGGGATCCCCAGAGTGTTCATCTGCTACAGGACTTATTTCATACGGGATCAATTATGCAAATTGAGATGTGAAGATAGCTCCCTCTTTTAGTAAGGTATGATTACTCCGGCATTCTTTGCAACGCAGCCTCACCGGAAATACCAGTCGGATTCTGAACCACCTGGTTCCATCTGGAAAATGTGTTTTCTTAATTGGGGGAAGGGGTAAGGGTTTTTTAAATCTCTGCATTACTATTCATATGCATTTAACATTATAAAATGTTTGCCATTAACTTATCCGAGTAAAGACATTTACATATGTGTGAGCTTGATTTCTCAATAAAAATGGTAGAGGATAAGGAGTATTTTTAAAAAGTTTAACAATCTGAACACTTATTTATTATTTCACAGACCTGAAGCTAAGGTAATATGACAAGTTCATCCTTTAAGATAGTCCTTTAAAAACCCTTTTAAAGAACCACTATACAGAAAATGTTTAAAATGCCAAAAAGTAATTTACACAGGCTAAGAAAATTAATAAGGGTGGTTAATCAGAAAATAATGAGATCAAATGTAGAAGATAACTGAAAAAATGATATCTGGTTAGAAAACTAATGGGCAATAATTATTATTGCTAGAAATGATAATTATTTTCCTCCCCTTTTCTGTGTCCAACACTCACATTTCCCACCTGGGTTGTGCAAGAGCTACTTTCTCTACCCTGTCTCCACATCCCGCCTTCTCCATGGAAGGCTTGAATGGTCACTTCTATGGCTTCTTTTCTGGGCAAGCCTCTAAAACTTAGAGAATTCAGTGTAAGAAAATCAAGCACATGCTTTCTTGTACTGAGAAGTGGTAGAGCAATCTATAAAACTCCAAGGTAAGTGGTGTGACAGAATTTCAGTGGATTGTCACAGGTGAGATATGCTAATCATGGTTCCTAGTAAAGACCTACAGTGGAGGGGCCCAAATGGCTCTCTTCTGTCCTGCTCTGATGCAAACCAGTAGCTCAAAGAAATTGGGGACATTTGCCCAATTGAATAATTGCATACTTACCTCATTTTAAAAATGACACACCCACATGCAAAATTGACAAGTCACAGATATAAATCAGATATAAATCTCAACTAGTTGAAAGTACTTTTATTTCAAGGCACATAAATCTTTCTAAGTCCATCCATTAATTTTATGTAGTTTTAATTACAGCTTCTAACCTCTGCAATTATTACACATCTGGATGTTTCCCCTTATGTCAACAGATGCTTATGGGAAGCATGCAAGACGTAGCAACTTTTGCTCAGCTGAACAGAGAACGTTGCCCCTTTAACACTTCTATGTTCAGCATCATCAATTCACTGCCAGCTCCTTGCCTCAGTTTCCTTTTATAAAAGCTGGGAGTGCTGGAACTTCTCACTTGTCTCATGGGGGCATGGAAATTATTTGAGGTTTACAAGCCTTCCAAAGAGTAAAAAGAAAAAGCTCTTTATGTAAGTGCTAACTATTGCCTTCAGAACTAACCTATATTTTATCAAATATAATGGAGTCAATTACTTAAAAATGTAGACTAAAAGTTGTCTATGGCTGACTAAAGTGAAAGGAATTAAAATATAAAACCTTTTAGGTGTGTGTGTTTTACAGAGTCCCTAAAACACATGCCATCTAAAATCACAATAGTAGAATTTTCCTGAAAGTTACTGCTAAACGAGAAAGTCACTTACATGGGAAGAATTTGTATTGCATTTGTGAAAGCAAAATTACAATAGCTGACAAAACATGAAAGTTTCATCATGGTGGATTAGAGCATCGCAAGGAACTCAAAGGAATTTATCGTTATTCAACATTTCAGCTAACATTCTTGTAACATCTCTTCTGGGAGTAGCTTTGTCTCCTCACTCTGTAGGAAGCCCATACACATAAAAAGGTTAGATTAGAGACACATAGTAAATAATATAACAAACAGTTCCTATCATGTTAGACCCCACTCAGCATAGAGAAGGCTGGCGAGCAAATATGGAAGGTTCAGATCCTTGCTCTGTTGGCTGGTTCGTCACCCGCACAGCGGGACGGCTCCCCAGTGTCTCACAAAGCTCAGCCTTGGATGAGGCACTGCCTTTCGATATTGTCGAGGACTGATGCCACTTTATCCCTCATCAAACATAAATAATGCTTGCAAATTTCCTCTGTCCTCTGAGCTGAGAGTCTGACTTTAGGAAATGACATGAGGTGAAAAGAAAGACTGAAAACATTAAAAATATTTGGATTTAAGTGCTTTTCTTTGTTTTTACCTAGAGATGTCTCGTAGGTTGTTTTTTGTTTTTTTTGTTTTTTTTTTTTATGGTGCTGGTTTGATGTCATTTCCACTTTCCTTACAAATCTTCTTTCCTTCCCCCCAGGTGTCTTCCTGTAACCCCCAAGCCCATTTCTTTAAATGACAATCTCAGGTTTGTCTGCCACTGGACTCGGGATTTTTAAATCTCTTGGGCTTGATGATTCTCTTTTGGTTTAGGTTTCCTCAGATAAAGACCTTGAGACAAGCATTCCAGGGGGAGTGGTTTAGTTGGAAGGTGGTCCCAGGAAATGGGGTGAAAAGGAGTGGGCACGAGAGAGGGGAGAGGAGGCATGACTGCAAAGGGGGACTTTATCAAACAGTTACAACTGTGGATAACTGGAGTTTCCAGAATTGCTATAGAACTGAGGCCTCAGAGCTGTTTCATCAAATGGAGGGGAGGGGTGGCTATACCCTGGTTCTCACCAATTATTGAGTAATGGCTGCTTGGGGGAAAGGCATGAATTCTCACTTCCTGCCTGCCATGTGCAGGGCCAGACAGATGAGATCATACTGTGTGTTGAAGAAGAGGGGGAATCAAGATCAATCTGAGTAACTAATAGCAACATGTGAGATCCTTACCCGCCTCTCCCATATCAATGTATGTGATTGAAAAAAAAAAAAGATAGGTGAAAAGAAATATTGCTAAATATTTTTAAGTAATTCCAAGGGACTTCTGAACTCCTGAAATGTATTTGTGGATCTCAGATGTAGAACACTTAAAATAGACTGGAAGCATCTTGAGAATAAAGTATACTTAAGCATTATAATATTTTTACTACCCTGTATCATTTCTGGCTCTAAGTAGACTCTCAATAAACATATGTTCAAGAAATAAATAAATAGAGTGGTGCAGAGGAGGGTATGCTCAAAGTATTCATTATTCAGAAGCTTTAAAATTAAGCAGAGTTATCAACTGTGAGAAGAACGAGCTTGGTTTTCTAAAACACAGATGGCTAAGATTGGCCTTAATTTATTCTGAAGCATACATAGATTCTCTGAGCTGAGAAGTGGTTTGTCTTTCCATTGTCAGAGAGATTATAGAGTTAGCAGTTTAGTAAAAAACTAAAAAGAAAAAACAGAACACAGAGTATCAGTTCAACATCCCAACATTTTTTGGGAGACTCTCAGTTTTAATTCATTTCCAGTAGGAAGAAACAGGAATGGAATGCTAAGAAACCCAAGGCTTGTGTCATCCAAAGAATTCCGGTTCAACGTGGTCTTTTGGGACTGTCTAGCCTGGGTCTCTAGGTCAGGTACTAGGTGGCTATACTCGACGGCTCTGCTATATAGACAGTCTGGCCCCCTGCTCTTTAGCTGCTGGTACTTGGGGAGTCAGTCTAGGATTGGCCAACTGGATGCTTTCCATTGGGACACAGAATCTTGAGTGAGTGATGCGAAAATGTTTGGATACTCAGGGATTATTCATGGGATCTTGTAGAACTAAAAGTCCATTGGTTGCAGTGATAAGTGTCCAGCACCAGGGCAAGCCTTGGAGGGATAACTTCAGATGTGTTCTCCACTGAATAGGTTCCCTTAGTTCCTTGACGATTTGTTAGTTTCTTTTCTAGACTTCTGATCGACTCTGTGAGCAACCAGTAAGTTTTTGTTTTCCTCCAACCAAGTAATTCCACAGTTAGTTTCTGTTTTTGTGTTTTTGTTTTGCTTTGCTTTGTTTGCAATCAAGAACCTTGCCTGTTAAAAGTTTCCTTGAGAAACTGTCTCCTGAGAAAGGGTTTTGTAAGAGGTAAAGTGAAGGGGCACCTGGGTGACTCAGTCAGTTAAGCAACTAGCTCTAAAGCAAATAAAGAAATATGTACATGTATATTTATGTATTCTGTATTTTGGCTCTAATTGCTTCAAAGATTATTTATTTTTCTTTTTTTCCAGCTCTTGATCTCAGCTCAGGTCTTGATCTCAGGGTGGTGAGTTCAAGCTTTGCATTGGGCTCCATGCTGGGTATGGAGTCTACTTAAAAATACAACAACAACAACAACAAAAAAAACAAGGAGACGACAGAAGAGCAATGGATGCTTCAGGCTTGGAGAAAGGCACTCACACCTCCCACTGAAAGGCTGACATACACAGAAAGGTAGTTCTGGAGACACATCTGTCCTTCCTAGAAACCAAGAAGACTGTAATTCTGAGAGCTCCCAATGAGATGCTTTATGCTACCTGATGTTTTAACTTTAAGACACTTTTGAAAGGCATTAGTACAGTGGTTTTGAGATTCTCTTAGAATATGTTGGAAGTTTTCAGAGAGTTTATTAACAAAAGATTGTTTGGCCCCCACCCACAGGGCTTCTGATTCACAAGGTTAGGGTGGTGCCTGAGAACCTGGATTTCTAACAAGTTTCCAGATGGTACAATTTGAGAACTACTGCATTAAGAGCCGACCTATAACTCAAAAGCTAACCTTAGGCTCCAATGAGCCATAAGATGCAGAAGAAGATTGGAATGATCTGGCTAGAGTTGGCCTTTGTGGGAATGCTGGCTCTTTCACTTTACACCAATTAGATGACCTAAGGCAAGCACTCTATGTGTTATTGCTTCCTCAGCTATGACATTAGAAGCCGCCAAAAACCATTCTATACCATTCCGTTAAATCGGAACTCCCTGAGCCTCATGTTAAAATGCATGTTCTTGGGCACATCCACCCCAAACCCACTCAACCAGAATAATGTAAGCTATTCTGATATTCAACCAGATTTTGGGACTCCTAGTATACTATTCTTCTTTCTTAAGTGCAGCATAAGAGCATAATTTAGGCTTCCCCAATGACTCACTCAGGCTCATCTTAACAACCATCAATTGTTGTACAGTAGTTTTATTGCTTTGTCTTGTTGCCGTCTCTCACATCTGCAGCTTTGTCCTTGCCTCTGGGGCACCCCCATCCCCAATTCTAATTTGCACTGACTAATGTGCTGTGGTATGATTAATCAGATTTCTGGCACCATCAGGATTGAGGGTAAAGTCTGAATCCAGAAGATTTGCCAGGGGTCTAATGAGAGCCTCTGGAACCCACTGGCTAAGGTCGAGGGCTGACACTTTTTGATTCATAGCTAGGATTTTGGATAGGTGATGTTGTCATGTTACCAGAAGGCTGAACTTCCAAAAGCAAACAAAAAAAGAGGTTGTTGCTATACTGATTTTGCATTTCCACAAGACTAAGCACCATCATCAGAGCAACCATATTCTTCCAGATCTGGTAAAAATAGTCAAGCTTCTCCTGAGGTATACAGATGACAACATTTCAATGCCAGTACAAATAACAGCACACATTTATTTTCACCTTCTTGCTACTGGTTTCCATTAAAGACATATTAAATGTAAAGATCATTTTGAATATTAATATAATTTTTAATATTTCAATACTAAAGTCATCTAATGATGGACGCATATTTGTTTTTCATGTGGAGATGATTTCTACATATTCAGGCTAAATTGAAAGGGACATCTTAATTTTTCAGATGTTTTAAATTCAAGTGCTTCAACTTCCTGTGTTTAGAAAGACCTGCACTCAATCTTTGCTCACACAAGTGACAACATTTTACTTCAGCCACAGGGAACTGAGTGAAGGGAGGTGTTGAGACAATGGATTTTAAACTATTTTCCTTGGTTTTATATAATATTCAAATTAAAAAATTTCTTCCCCGAACTCTAAAATCTGCAACAATATTTACTTTACATATGTTCTTTGTTCCCACAGTAAAATTATATTCTTGGTAATTTTACAAGAGCAACTACCCCACGAATCAACGACGATGGTGTTTTGTCTTTTGCAATTCATGGCTGTTATTACTCCCAGACAAAATGGTTCAGAAATAGACTTAGGTTCCTAGACTGGCGGAGGGAGAGGGGGTGGCGGGAAGAAACACATAATGAAAATTATATATTTGCCCTCTGGGGACCCCACCCCCTTTATGAAGACTCTTGCCAATCAACCCACAGAACAGAATCTGATTCGATTCTGGGGCAAACATTTGCCTGCTGTTGAAGCTCAAGGAAAGAAAGATGCTTCCTCTTCTGGTGCCAAGAAGGGAGGTGGAAGAAAATGGGAGCAAAATCTAGGGGGCAAATAAAGAAATATGTACATGTATATTTATGTATTCTGTATTTTGGCTCTAATTGCTTCAAAGATTATTTATTTTTCTTTTTTTCCTTTCATTTAAAAAAAATACCTTCCAGCTTCTTAACATGTTTTTCAAAGTAGGAGCTGGAAGGCATAATAAAAAGCAAGCCGGGATATGCTTTTTGAATAGAGTGAAATAATTAATGTAAGAATGCTTCCGTTTGGGCATTTTTTTTATGAAGTGAAATATATTATTTTTGCTTTTAAAATGGAGGTAATTTGTTACACAAAAGTGGTGTTTTCTTTAATCTGAAAATAATACTAATTATAACACTATTTGGGAGCTGGAGTTTTGAAGCCTAAAATTCCTTTTGTAGTTTGAAATTACTTAGCTGCCATAACTAAACGGGCTCTGCTCCCTGAATATTGTCATTTCTTTCCACATTGTCCTTTTACCTTCCCCGGGCCACTCTCTACCCTGGGTTTTCTATGGAATGCCTCCCTGCTCCCCAGGCTTTGGGCTACTGGTATTTGTTCTCTTTAATTTAATTTATTCCCTTTGCAGTTAGGCACAGCTCTTTAAGTTACCGACAATGTTGCATTGTTCCACAGGAGAGGGGTTGTGTGGTAGGGTGTAAGGAATCCTATATTCTTTGGAGAACTTGGAGTCGGAGTGGGTGGCTGTTTAACCACTGAGAGGGGGAGAAGGACGTAATTCTCTTTTTTTTCCCAGAGGATTCTAGGCTTCCCAGTTTGACTGTCTGTCCTTCTTTCTCTGAGATGACAAGGGCATTGATCACCCTTCTGAATTGTCTTCTGGGGACAAAACTAGAGTCTGTCATTTGTTGGTAAATTGCTTTCTGACATTTCTTTCACAATCACAAAAAGACGGAGTGGTAACGTTCAATAAACTGCTGTTTCAAGAACCCAGAGTTTATCCAGATCTCAAAATAAACCCTAAAGCAGGCCTTGTGTCCACATGGACATGAGGTACACTTTGAGAGGGACAGTGTAAGCCCTAACTTGGACACAGACTTCTACTGTACACACACACACACCACACACACACACACACACAGTCTTTGCCTCTGGTTCCTGACACAGAGCTGCTATAACCCCTTGTAAATAGAAATGCTACAAGAATTATTTATTTATTTATTTATTTTCGGCACACCTGGGTGGCTTAGTTATTAAGTATCTGTCTTCAGCTATGGTCATGATCCCTTGGTCCTGGGATTGAGCCTCTCATCGGGCTCCCTGTTCAGCAGGAGCCTGTTTTCCCCTGTTGCTCTCCCTACTTGTACTCTCTCTCTCTTTCTCTCTCTGTCAAATAAATAAATAAAATCTTAAAAAAACAATTTTTTTTTCTAATATCTGGTTTTTGACTCTGGTCCCTTTCACAGCTTCTAAGACCTTTGTAATTTCCTGATAGGAGCATCTGGCACATAGCTCCTAAATCTCTTGGAATTTCCTGGGTGATAGAAATGTCTTTTGTTCTAATAAGGCAACTGTTGGAGGGCTCCCAGAGAGTGTGAGAAAGAGGTCTGATTAGAAGTCTGGGACTTTCAGCCTCACCCTACCATCCTTTGGGAAGGGAAGGGGGCCTGGAAATTGAGTCAGTGATAGATTATGCCTGCATGATGAAGCTTCCATAAAAATTCTAGAAGTATAGGATTTGGAGAGCTTCAGGACTGGTGAGCACATCTATATTCTAAAGGGATGTATACCCCACATCTGCTAGGACAGAAGCTCCCAGGACAAAGGCTCCTGGGGAGTCTTTCAGACCTTATCCTTTATACCTTTTTCATCAGGCTGTTCCTCAGTATTCTTTATCATAGGAACTGCTAATGTGAAGTCAAGTTGGAGTCCAGCCATGGGCACCTCAGGGACCTCCCACTTGTTATTGGTGTCTGAAATGGTGGGTAGTCTTCTGAGACTGAGTCCCTCACCTATGAGGTCTGCACTAACTCTGTGTCAGCACCGAACTGAACTGAATTGATACGTCTGGTATCACAGAGAACTGCTACATGTGTGACATCTTCTGTCACAAGTATTATGAGTGTGTGAGGAAAGGAGAAACATAGAAGTAAGGTTTTTTTCCTAAACAATGGTCATTTTTGAGGGGTAATGGAAAGAACACACAGAGATGTATGCATAAAAGTTGGTTAATTTTTAAAGGGCTTCCTGGATATTTCCACCACCCTGGGCTAAAGTCTCTCCACAGGTGTCTTGGTTTATTTTATTTATTTATTTTTTTACTTTAAATTTATTTTATTTTTTCAGTGTTCCAAGATTCATTGTTTATGCCCCACACCCAGTGCTCCATGCAATACGTGCCCTCAGTACCCACCACCAGGCTTTCCTATCCCTCCACCCCCTTCCCTCCAAGACCCTCAGTTTGTTTCTGAGTCCAAAGTCTCTCATGTTTCATTTCTCTTCCCAAATTACCGTACTTCCCATTTCCTTTCCTTCTTCTACTGTCCTCTAGGTTACTCCTTATGCACCACAAGTAAGTAAAACCATGTGATATTTGACTTTCTCTACTTGGCTTATTTCACTCAGCATAATCTCTTCCAATCCAATCCATATTGCTACAAAAGTTGGATATTCATCCTCTCTGATGGAGGCATAGTATTCCATTGTATATATGTACCACATCTTCTTTATCCATTCATCTGTTGAAGGGCACCTTGGCTCTTTCCACAGTTTGGCGATTGTGGCCATTGCTGCAATGAACATTGAGGTACATATGGCCCTTCTTTTCACTACATCTGTATCTTTGGGGTAAATACCCAGTAGTGCAATTGCAGGGTCATAGGGTAGCTCTATTTTTAATTTTTTAAGGAATCTCCACACTGTTTTCCAAAGCGGCTGCACCAACTTGTATTCTCACCAACAGTGTAGGAGGGTTCCCCTTCTCTGCAGCCTCTCCAACACTTGTTGTTTCCTGTCTTATTAATTTTGGCCATTCTGACTGGTGTAAGGTAGTATCTCAGTGTGGTTTTGATTTGAATTTCCCTAATAGCTACTGATTTTTTTTTTTTTTTTGGTTTTTGAAGATTTTATTTATTTATCTAACAGAGTATCCTTGCCCTGATAATGGAGCCTGGCACTCAGTAAACACTTAGTATGTATGGTTGAGAACGACTGTGTTAGAATTACAAGAGGACCCACTGGCCCTGCAGATCTGCTAGTCCTGGGGCTTAGATATGAAGAGTTTAGATGATGCAGAAGACCATGGGGTACAACATGCATAAGAAAGCTGAAAATTCAGGGTCTAAGAGAAGAAACCTCTATTATTGGAGTAGCTAATACCCGTGGTTTGGGAAATGACCATTCTCGAAGAACAAAAGTGGTATGAATGTTTCCTGTGGACCTGGTACAGGCTGTACATATGAGGGAGATGTGTGGGCCCCCAAAAGGACACAGGGGTGCTTTAGAAGGAAGCTGGGATGGACCCGGGAGTGCCTAGATGCTGGGGAAGGTGTCCGAAGCAACCCACTGGAACTAAAATACGTTCACTGTGTCCAATGAGCTTCAGAAGAGACATGCCTACTCTTTTGGGCATCTGTTAAGAACCTACAAAAATACTCATTAAAAAAAGGCTCAAATTTAAAATCACTGTCAAACCCAGAAAGCCCCCCTACTAGGCCATCAGGGCAGTACCAATGCTATGGGAAAATTCCTTCCTTCTCTTCCACTCCTTCAGTGCTCTGTCCTAATTCCATCTGAGCAAGCAAGATGCATAAGCAGGCATGGAAGTTCAAAGCAGAGAAATAAACAAATGGGCCACCATGTCTTCCCCACCAGTAGGCTTCCCTTCTACAGCAAGAACACACTGGCAAAGAAGCAGCTTCACACTGAAAGCAACTGTTAGGTAACTATGACAGGGGAATGGACATTTAAATTATTAGGCTGTATACATGGCTTAATGGTCACCAGAAAAAACTTGCAACTCTCTGAACTTTTATCCAGGGAAGCTTCTCCCCACTGGTTCCATTTCAGGGGACAGTAGGACACAAAAATAACTGTTTATGAATAAATCCCATGAACAGTGCTTATTTGACCTTCTTCATCTCCAGATTCCCAATGCCCAGCACATTGTATATATAACTATGTACTTTAAAACCATCTATCCAAACTCTTGTAAATTTGTGGGCATTATCTCCCCTATTTTATTTAAGTCACCAAGAAATGGAGTAAATTGTGGCCTCAAAATTCTCTGAAACTCTTATTAGTCATTTTCCTTTGGTCTGATGAGATTATAAGCTTTTCTACTCAGATCGGACACAATACTTTTCACTTTCTTTTCTTCCATATGGCTGGGCCATCTCCTCTATCAATCACCTTCCATTGGCAACTCTGATGCTGGGCAGCAATTTACACAGCTCAACACAGCTTTGGTTTCTCATCAGGGCTTGTAAGGTAAAACACTGTAATCATTAGGCCCTGATCTAAACTGGCAGAATGTGACAGAGAATCTACGATCCAGGATAAGGCCAGTGTCAACTAAGTGTGACATTCCATCAAACAGAGCATCCTTAATGTCATGGAGAGTTACTCTCTGCATGGGTGATAAAGTATGGGTGCGCTGACAGGCTCTTGCTTAACTGTACTCATTGGCCTTGGTATGTTCATACCAATTCATTGTTTTATAACAGATTGGCTCACGTTGGAAAATGAGGATTCAATTTGAGATTTTATTGTTAACCTTTAAGGTCCTTGGAGGCACTGTTGGGCTCCTCTGCCGACAGAGCTAAGTGAAGTTTATGCTCCCATTTGTCGGTGTCTAGCAACCATGATTTTACATTGACACGTCCATATCACTCTCCCATGCCTTTCCAACAATGCTTAACATAAAAATTACTTACTTTCAGATTTGAATAAAAGAGGGTGACTGGTATGCCATTCTTGCTGTACTTTCCAGTGGAGTTCATTCTTGGCTATCAACCTATCTGACTTTCTTTTTACGCTTGATGACATTTTTCCTATTTCATATTGTGACTTGAATCTGAACAGAAGTGGAACAAGGTCTTATGAAGGATGACTTAGAATACCACTCCCAAGCCAATCATGGAAATAGCTGCCAACTTTCTATTTTAACATTAAAGCCTACCAGTTCTGAGGTCCCTCAACTTTCTTAAAATAAATGATTACTACAAGTTTGAAATGAGTCTCAGAAGTGAAGCACAGGAAAAAATAGGATATATTGGGTGTGAGAGAACATTATGAGCTACTAAGCATTGGACTTTACTAGAGTGTACATAAAAATGAGGTGTTTATCTTAGACCTATAAGTGCTTACAATTTACTAGGCAACAATGGCATCAGGACACGCCCAGGATGCTGACAACTATACCAGCCACATTTCAGAAACTCTGTATAAGCAAATTGGATGATATACACAAAGCAATCTCAGCTTCTTTGATGGGATTTTTTTATTTTTCCCTTTAAAGTGCTATAATGGATATACAAGGTTCACTGGATTATTTCATTTTGCTTTATTCATGCTCTTTTAAGGCAAGTGGATGGGCAAGAAAAGAGCACATTTTTCTATAAATAAGTGACTCCTAAATAATGGTCTTAGCTGTGTAAAAACCACTTTTATGCAGAGATGTTTTCAAATAAATGCAAATATTTCTAGTTTTCCATGTGTACAGCCTAGATTTCTTAAGGCTTGGGCTGTTATCCAGCAGAGCATCAGGTACGCAAAGAGGTCTTTTGTACTTCTTATTGGCTAAAAGCTTACTAAAGAGAAGCTAAAAGAGTAATGGCAGGTAGCCAATTCTACTGTCAATTCTCCAGCTTGTTTCTCCATTCCTCCCTTGGAACCCAATACTTTCTCCCTTTTCATTTACATAAAGAACAAAGCAACCTACTCCTATTAGGAGTTTTTATCTTTTAGGTATTGTTTGTTATGATAGGCAGTATCAATGACCATGACAGCCCAGCACGCCCAGACTCTAAAATGACACTTTTCACCAGAAGGCTAAGTTTCATTATGAGACAATCAAAAAGTTGATAAAGATGAAACATCAGAAATATCATTACAATACATATGTGAGTTACTTTGGTGAGTCTTTCTACACAACTAAGCTTCTAATAAGTGCGACAAAACAATAAAGTATTTGTTGTTTAGCAGAAAGCACACAGAGTAAATCTCTCTGAATGACTCAACTGGTTGAAAGATTCTGTTCACCTCAAAACAGAGCCAAAGATTTTATTTGGGAGGGGGGGAGATCTATAGCAATAGTATAGTGTGTGTCAGATAGTTTCCATTTCTTTCTCTATACCCCTCTCCACATTACTCTATTTGCTCTCTGTTCTGGGAAACTCAACCTTTAGATTCTCATTTGGTTCCATCAATGGGGACATCCTTCAGAAACTTAGTGGAGGAGAGAAGAGCGAGTTTAGGTCCTGATATTCTGGTCACTCACTGTGAATTGTCTTTAGCCTGCAGCATATCTCCTCAGAAACCAGTTCTTTCTTTCCAAGTGGTTCATTCTAAATAATTCTCATCTTCCACATTCTGATAACAGCTTCCTCTGCCTGTTACTCAAGGCAAGGGTGATGCAAGTTCAGATGCTCCCAGCCCCAATTATAGTTCTACATGTACACCTTCGAAAATTCCCTTTATGAATAAAGCTTCCTTAAATGATCATATTCTGAGTGTCCCATCTGTGTTCTATTTTTACATGTTTGCACATACACAGGGCAATAGAAAATTGGAAAGATGTTAAATGTATATCAGAGGAATCATGATTAATATGTTTGGAGGTGAGCCTAATCTGATGGGTGACTAGTAGGTGGGGTGAAGGATAAGCTCCCAGTACAATTCTATCATTAGATTAAAAACAACTTTACAGAAAAGATATTGAGTCTTTACAAATATCTCTGGAATTATTATATGAAGAGTAGCCCAAGGTGATTTTATATAGAGCAGCATTTGTAGCATATTGATGGAAGGAAGGGAGACTTTGATTCAATATGATAAAGAATTTACTTTTCTTTAGAAATGAAATGGTCTGCCTCATCAGGGAAGGAATATTTTACTATAAATGCATTGAAATGATAGTAGGAGGATTTTCTGAGATGACAAGAATAAATTCTTGCATTGGGAGAGGTACTGGACTGCATTTAAGATTCCTCCAACTCTTAAGATTCTATGTTGTCATGATCTCAATATAACCCAAATAAAACACAGGGCTTCTTGTGGCTCATTTTGGAGACACAATGAAAGAAATACAGACCATAAATTGCAATGCAAGTTAGAAGTAACTGCCATTTTTTTTTTCTTTGAAAGTTCTTGGACACCATTAAAATAGATTTAACCAATTATTTACATCAAAGACTTGCTAAGTTCTCTTTCTTCAACTGCTTTGATTTCTTCCCCTCTTCTCAAAGCTGTTCCTATTAACTCTTCCTTTGTGTATTCCCAAATCTGCCCATCAATATTCTCCTAGTTACCAAATCAGCTAAGGTGTTGCCTTCCTACTGCTTCACTCAATTTTTGTTCTCCATTTTTCCCTCTTTACTGAGAGATAATTCCCTATATCATCATCTTGATTTTTTCTCTCCACTGATTGCCCCTAGATACACAACAGGATGGACGGAGCAATGGAAAATGTTGTGATGGCAATGCCTAGATGCTAAGGAAGAGGGTAGTGGTACTAGATGAGGAGGAAGTTATGACTACTAAAAATGAGCGTCCTTATCACTTCAGTTTCTCAAGCAAATAAGCTACCTAGAATTTAATATATCGTGCTTATGTAAGAATTTGTTAAGGAAAAATTTTGAAGAGAAATATTGATAAAAATGGAATTTGAATCTGATAATCACAAAGCTTTAGGGAAAGCATTTTTGGCCAAATTGCAATGATAACTTTCCATGCACTTAAGCTCTATCATTTTTTTTTTAAAGATTTTATTTATTTGACAGAGAGAAACACAGCCAGAGAGGGAACACAAGCAGGGGGAGTGAGAGAGGGAGAAGCAGGCTTCCCGCAGAAGCTCTATCATTTTAATTATCATCTGCATTGCCCACCACTTCTGGCAAGTTAGCTGAGTCCTCCTATGCCTCAATTTCCCTGCCTAAATAATGACAATAATAATAGTATCTACCTCATGAAGGATTCTACGAAATTTAAATGATTTAATTCTATAGGTACCTGGGTGGCTAGTCAGTTGAATGACTGACTGACTCTTGATTTTGGCTCAGGTCACGATCTCAGGGTCCTGATCTTGGGGTCATGATCTCAGGGTCATGGGATCTAGCTGGCACTCAGTGGAGAGCCTCCTTCCCTCCCTTTTCTGCTCCCTCTGCCCATCCCTGTGTGTTCTCTCTGCCTCTAAAAAATAAATAGATCTTAAGAAAAAATAAGTTCTATATCTCTATATAGCACTTAACTCTGTGTGATACATAGTAATGACTAATTAAAGACATCATTCTCATTGCTTTTACTGTTATAATTTTTATCATATAAGTATAGCTACAAAGCTCTAGTTCGCTAGATATTAAGTTTTAGCTTGAATTTTTTTTAGAGAAATAATGTAAAACTTTTGTTGTATTTGTGATAAAGACTAGTTAGGTGAATCTCCAACTAATTTCATCTTCCTGTATTTTCTAGTCTCTGCCGCTATGAGATGTGACCATATATCTGAGATATAGCCAATGGGATGGGATTAAAAATGATAGGTTCCACTTCCGGAATTGCTCTACCAAACTCCACTCACACCCAAGCCTCTCTGATGGTTACGCTTTGGTGACATGATGAACCCAAGATGGTAAATTCAATAGTTACTTCTGTATTTTTTTTTAAAGATTCTATTTATTTGACAGAGAGAAACACAACTAGAGAGGGAACACAAGCAGTGGGAGTGAGAAAGGGAGAAGCAGCCTCTCACGGAGCAGGGAGCCCGATGTGGGGTTCGATCCCAGGAATCCGGGATCATGACCTGAGCGGAAGGCAGATGCTTAACGACTGAGCCACCCAGGTGCCCCTCAATAACTACTTCTTGAAAATGACACAACTGCAAGGTGGAATGAGCCTCGGGTCGCTGACTCAGTGCTAGGAAGAAAGTCACTTGCCAATCTGAGACATTTTTCTTGAACTTTATAGGAGGACGAAATAGATTTCTATCATCTTAAAGGCCATTTTCTATTAGTTTTTGTTTTGTTTTTGCTAAAACACTTAGGGTTACCAAGCTAATAATACACAAAACCTTTCACCAAAATTATCCTATTGGAGTAAAAAGTCTTTGACATGATTAAACCATCAAATATTTAAATTTTTCATTTGTATCTCTTCCTTCTACCTTAAATATTCCTTTTAACTTCTTTTCTAAGGATTCCCCTCATTCATTACAAAGCACTTTAACCCTTTATTTGTATATTATTCTAATATTTTCTTCTTTGAGACCCACAGCGAATTTTTTCATCTTTTTGCAATTCTGAACATACATACTTATAGACAGTGCGCTTGGTGCTCAATATGATGTCTTAGAGGAGTGGGTATGAAAGAAGTTGATTTGCTAATATGGGAATGTGAAAGGAAATGGAAAACAATGACAGAAATTTTGCCCAAAGTCCATAAACTTGGTGGGAAACACTAGAAAAACCACAATAGCATGATGTAGGTGAGGGGAAAATGTGCCTTGATAAAAACCTTCTTAAATTTAGTTCTGATGGCATTTTATAAATTTAGTTTTTGTTTCAGGCCCTAAAAACTGAGTTAGAATCCTGTAAAGAATACCTAAATCAAATTAGCCTGATGATGATGACACTATATATGAAAGTCAACCTGCTATACGTTACAGTGAATTATAGGAATGATAACATTACCTAGGCTACCTTGAGAACATGGGAAACACACAGCTTACATGGGTAAAGTGCCCTTAACTGTAAAGTATTAGGGTGGAGCTAAGTAAGAGAGAGAAAGAGAAAGCTGGAGGGATAGGGAGGATTTAGACTAGTGAGTGTATAACTTGAGTTGTAAATGTAGATTTACATGTTAAGTGCTAGTAATTATGACATCATCATCAATAATAACAATAGTAATAATACGTCCTTAACAGGTTAGAGTTAGAAAAATCATTTCACATTAATTTCTTTAATAAGGTAGTACTTACACAAATTTATGATTGTGGCTGATATTGATCTAGCTTCCTCCTCAGTAATGGAACTCAAATTCTGTCTAGTCAGTGGGTGGTTAGACCCTAATCTCAGGGAGAGTTAGCCTCTACTGCAAGCCTTACAAAATGAACCATGATTTGTCTAGTTCCAGTGACCTTAGTAATCCCCTTCTGTGATTGGGTTAGGTGTAAGTTAAGTCCCAGTTTTGACCAATGAACTATAATGAGAAGTCTGCTAGTATCCTTCCAGAAAGAAACTATGATAGAAAGACCAAGCAAATCACAGAGGACCCAGAGCTTTGAATGAACCCCTGAAGGAACAGTAGAATGAACTGACTTTCTGTAACTTAAGATAAATAACTTCTGTTTGGTCACTAGTATCTGAGAATTCTAATTCAGTGATATGGGCAGGTATAATTATCCAGATTTTTGTTAAATCAACCCAGATTAGACCCCAAATGGAGTCGCTCAGGTTAAGTCCCATGTCAGCATACCAAAGTTTAAACAAGTTTCTACGCTCAGGTATCCCAGAGAAGGAAGACATAGGTCAACCAGTCAGTTCCTGCCTTCTCTGGACAAGTTACCTGACCTGGCTGTAAGAGTGCCTGTGCTCCATAAAAGGAAAGTAGCCCTCTTTAACCAAACAGTATAACTTCCTTAATCCTGTACATTTTGGTCTACAAAAATCTCTCACCTTATATAGCACTTAAGACCTACTTTCTGTCTGGTAGATTGGATGCTGTTCCCTTCATGAATTGCTGAATATAGCCAATGAGATCCTTAAAATGTGTCCAGTTGAATTTTATTCCTTACTAGTTTAAAAGTGAGGAATTTGTGACCCAAAGAGGCCAAGTAACTTAATTCAAGCCAAGTCGTATACCTTAAAATGTAATATTCCTGCCCTCATGTATTTGTAAATCATCAGTGGTAGGGGGAATGTTTTATTATTCTTTTATTCCTCACTCAGAGATGTGAATATAATGTTGAGCCTATAACTGATTACTTAACTTACATCTATTAAATAAACGGGATTCTGATCCTTATGCTAAAGAGAATATACCCAAAAGCAAATAACTGATATATTTTTCTTAAGGACAAGATATATTTTACATAAAAAGCTTTTTCTGTTAGTAGAATTTTATTTTCATG
This sequence comes from Spilogale gracilis, assembly GCA_004023965.1. NCBI lineage: Eukaryota > Metazoa > Chordata > Mammalia > Carnivora > Mephitidae > Spilogale > Spilogale gracilis. Next base: position 33,825 of record PITA01011402.1, on the reverse strand, counting down.
TATTTAACATTTTTTCCACTGTTGAGAAGTTAAGCATGCTTAATGCTTTTGGCATTTTTAAGTGTTTTTCTTTATAATGCCCTCTAAATGGGTATGCTCCACGTCATAAGAATCCTTCATGAAGTCACATTAATTAGAAAAGAGAAGTTTGTTGATTGTATACTCTGCTACACTGTGAATAAGATGTTATAATAGAAGTCATCTGACTTCAATCAGATAATTTCAGCCTAAACAAGTATAATTTTTTTGCATGTGATATTTTATAGTAAAAGTCTCATGATTTCAATTTCCTGCAACTCAAAACACATTTCTCAGATTTTAATATATTTCAAACTGCCTGTCAGATTGTAAAGAAGAGAAAAACTTTGGGCAGGGAAAAGTGAAGGATATATTTCCTCCTTGCAGCTGGAGAAAGTAAAGCAGACAAAATAAATTGATATGACTTGAGAACATGGCAAAGTTCTAAAGAAACTGTGCCATGCTTGTACGTTAAATGATACGGGCTTTCTAAAGTTTACATAGAAATACATTTTTGGAGTAAAGACCTGTTCCTGTTTGAGTCTTTTAAAATATACATTAGCTTTAATATGGAGTCATTAACATTTTCAAAGATGCAACAGCTTATGTAAATCCCAGTGGTCTATATATATTAATTTTATTGTAGTTTACTTAGATAAATCAGCAGTATGTACTGTTGCTGCAGCTCCAAGTTTATTTTCCTATGGCCCATGTATAGCACAAATTATTTTCATTTATATAAAACATATTTTTTCCCATCAGATGTCATATGTATCAGATTACTTAATTGTGAGCATTCAGAATAAACCCTGATTTCATGACCCTCCCCTCTCCCCCACAACCCAAAGCCTCACTTCCATTGGCCTCTGCCCTCTTCCTCCAAACAGGATTTTCATTGGCTGGACTATTACATAATTCGGTATAAAAATTATCCCGTAACAACAGATCATTTCTGTGAAACATAAGAAGAAAAAAAAAAGGAGCTAAAAAAAAAAGAGCTACCTTAACAGCTGTAAAATTTAGCACTTTGTCTTTTCTTGTGGCTACACAATGCCAAACATCCAGATGTAATGTGATCATTTCATTCAGTTGGATGCCTCCAAACTTGAGGAGTTTGGGAGCTGATCAACAAAGCAGCCTGAGTGAGTGGCTTTTTCCCTTTGCATCTGGATGTTTTGACACTATCCAGACATAGCCTTTATCATAACATGATCAAAGATGAATGTGAAGTACTTGGTCCAATGATTGGAGGTGGGGACAATACATAAAATTATTCTCATTGATTTCTCAACATTTCTCATTCTAATCTCTTAGAAAACATGTACCCCTTTAAAAAATTGAAGAGTGCTTACATACTAAAAAAAAAGTTTAACTTAATAAAAATATTTATTTGCTCTCAGACATTTTTGCAAAGAGTATGTCTCTTGAGAATTTTACTAATACCCATCTTGCCATAAAAAAAAATTAGGTGTCATATTTTGTTGGGAAAATCTAGTTCAACTGTTAGGAAACTGACTTGTTCTTATTATTTCCTATTTCCTAGTTTTGTTTGTTAGCATTTAGACAGGGGCTGAATAAGTATATCCTATTTACAATCATAATGGATTTTAAATACACTCTAAGCCAAAGCGTTCAATGGCAAAAAATGCAATTTAAAAAACTAATCAGACTTGTCAAAAGACTGTTTTTTCTTTCCTCATTGCAGCCTCCCAGTCCTGGTACTCCGGCATGATGCTGAGTTGCAAGGGAAGAAGAACTATGACCAGGGCCACAGAGAGGAAGAAACAAGGGTGTCAGGATTAATGAAACTTTTCTTCAAACAATATTTACTAGTATCAAACTTCCAGTTTTAAAATATCTGGTAGAATTATATTCTCCCCCCAATCTTGGGGCAGGATGCCTTGAAGGAACGACTACAATCTACTTTGTTTAGCCCATAGAACACTCAGGAGAGCAGATTTTATTGTCTTGCTAGCTAGTGATGTACCTAGATGATGGTCAAAGAGGACTTTAGCTTCCAGTAATCTTAACCCTTTTATGAGTGCAAATTGATCACTTAACATTTTTTAAAAAGTCCATTTTGTATCTGACCTGTTAACCTTCATATGACGCCATGACATCTTAAAATCAGAGAAACTATTAGAAAAATTATGCCTTAAATATGGGCCTTTGTATCTTTTGCACATTCTCTTCTCCAGTGGTTATTACCTAATAATTTTTGACACTGGTGATTAAACATAAAGCTTTACATTTTATGATTTTCTTTCAAACACACAATTGCTAACATATATATCAAGACAAAAATTAAACATTCTTAAAGAGTCTGTAATTATATTTATACATTAAAGTGTCAACTGGGTGAAATGAATACCTTCAAACAATATTTTAATCTAATTGTTTTAAAACAATTAATCAGTATTTTATCATCATTCCTAAATAATCGCATTTAAAAAAATAGAAAGAGACACCAATATCCTTTTTTATTAATTTAAGTGGTGATTTTGATTAGAAAAATCCAGTTAATTATTTGCTGTCTTCATAACCATATCACATCTTTCTGATTAGAGAGTAATCACCAATCCCTTACAAGTTGATTAATAAAACACTCATCGTGCTATCATTTATTCCTGAATCTTAGTACTTGAGGCCCCTTCTAGAGTTAAGTCACTATTGAAGATGCCATGCTTTCAAAGAAAAACCACTTGAGATGTTGGTGTTTGCTGGCAGACTGTGCATGCCCAATTCTGAAACAGAAAATAGAGATCTTCTGAGGGAGGAGCCTTGTTTTGGGCAGAGTAGGAATCCTTTGAGCAAAGTTTGTCTTCCAGGACTCCTAATTTTTGCTTTCTGTGTTTTCTTTCCTTTGTGAGGATAAATAACATTGAGAGTTTTGAGTACCTTCATGAGTTCTTGCTATTTCAGAAGTTGTCTGCAGTGCCTCTGTGCCGACCAAGGAGAGTGGCTCCATGAACTCATTCATACCGAGCTGCACATGGCTCCTATTGAGTTACCATTTGCCCTTTAGACAAACCAAAGAAGACACAAAGAACAAGACATTTCTCTGGGCATCAGGGATCTTCTAGTCTAGTGAGACTGATAAAAACTTAAAGTAAATGGGCTTAGCTATTTTATCCTTTCTTAGAAGTCTTTTGGCGGCACAGGTAGTTCAGAAACTCCTCCTGTGGATAACAGATGCACGAGAGCCTGTGTGTATTTGTAGCAAAGCTCTTAAAATATGCCAAGTGTCTGTTGACTGAGAAATCATGGACTCTGTGAGGCCAGTGATTGTCTTTTACTTCTGAGTATCTAGTACATCGTAGTAGGTTTTTAATAAGTACTTGTATTTTTAAATGAATGGATATAGGAATACATTAGCTAGCCAGATGCTTTCTTCCTGTGGATGCTGTGCATAGAAAGCAGCAATTGGTTCTGTCTAGAGTGGAAGGGAAAGAAGAGGTGAAGGAAAAAGACAAGGAAGTGATCTGCACGTGAGGGTCAGGAAGCAGAGAAACCCTGACAATTGATAAAGGTCAGGAGGCTCCCAGTCCCCTCTGCGAATCAGACTCATGTGACACAACTTGAAGTACTGATCCCTAAAACCAGATTCGAGAACGCTGTTTACTCTAATACCGAAGAGTTCAGAAACCTCTTTTGGACAAAGTAAATTCCCAAGTCTATGATGTAAGCATGGTGATGGAGAGTCTATCACCCTTCAAGCCGGATAAATAAGAAAACATTGAAGAATGATCTGAGAGCTCAGAAGTATGCATAAAAAGAGTGAGCATTAAAAGTTTTTGCAAAGAAAGACAAATCCTGCATGATAACAACAAATATGTGGAAACTTGAAAGAAGTCAAACTCACAAAAACAGAGAGTGGAGTGACTGTTGCCAGGGGCCCGGGGTGAGGGGAATGGTGTGGGGGAATTGGGTCTTAGGGAAAATTGTTTCAGGGTATAAACTTCCAATTAGTAGATGCACACGTCCTAGAGAGATCACAGTGATTAGAGCCAACAACACTGTACCACAGACTTCAAAGTTACTGAGACTAGATCTTAATTGTTCTTACCCCCCAAAAAGAAATCACAATATATAAAGGTGACAAATCAATACCACTGCACACCTCCAACTTTCACATTATATGTCAATGATATATTTCCCCTCATGTTTTGGAAATGATCAAAGGAAATACACTATCAAAGGCCAAATTCAAGGGTTCTCTGCTATTTGGAGAAATTAGGTTTCCAAATAAGAAAACTTGATAGTATTATTTAATTATATTAAGAAAATAAAAGTACTTAATATTTTGGAATCATTCTCACTTTAGGTGATATTTAATTTTCTGGTGTTTTTAAATCCATTTTTACCAGGTATAGAGAACAAATATTCTCATTCTTTGCTCAGTGATACTATCTGATGAGGCACTATTGCCTAACTACATGTATCTACCGTTTTTGCTACACATTTCTTTATAAGCCATATGTATCCTACTGAAGTACTGAGGGTCATTTTGCCCTTGAAATCATTGTTTTAAAAATAATCACTGATGGTTGTGTCAGCTAACTACAAGGTAAATAAAAAAAGATTTTAAAAAATCTTATTACTTTTTAATACTAGCTGAGAAAAAAGGTTTTTTTTAAAAGATATTTCTAAGAAAGAGATTCTTTAAGAACACTTACTAAACCTCTATATTTCATATATTATTTTGTCATCCCCCTTACAACCCTTCAAGTTTGATACTTTATTTTTGTTATCTTTGTTCTCATGTAGGACACTGAGGCACAGAGGGGGAATCCCTGAAGGTGAAGGGGACATATCGTTTCTCAGTGGTAGATCCACTTAATTTCAACTTCCATCACCTTAATCACAAGGGAAATGGACTCCCTTAGCCTTGTGAAAGCTGCTCTGACCTAGATGCTTACAGTATAACTGTCCATCAGTTTATTTGAAGTATAATGCTTTATAAATATGTATTGGAAAAGTCTAAAAAGCACAGAGAATAAAAGTCCATGTTTATTCAGACAGAAGCTTAGTTTTGTTATCCTTCTAAATGCTTTTACGTGCTTTTCTGGGAATAGACATTGCATGCCAAAAGAACTTGTATTATTACAACCACTGTTGTTAGTGCTACTATTGCTGCTGCTCCCAGAATGCAATTATCAATGCTCAGCTGTGCTACAATTTTGTTAGGTGGTTATATAAATGGTCAGTGAGTTGAATTTTCAAGTTGTATTTATAGAATTTTCAAGTTCTATTCAGGGCTGGTAGAAATTAATCTCAGGGTACTCAGGAGTTTGAACTGGTACCCTTCCTTTCTGCTCCCTCTTTGCCTGCTTCTATATCTTTCTTCTTTCCTTTCACCTTCCCTGTAATGGAGACTGCCAACTACCTATCCCACATCTACTCTTTCCCTTCATCTTAATATGCTCATTTCTATTCAGTTAAAGTACCATCTTTCCATGCCTTTCTTGCAACCCAAGTGGCCACATATTTAAGATTTGGTCGATGAGATGGAAGTAGAGATTCTGTGTGAGGTATTCTGCAAATTGCTATAAATAGGAGAGGCCTTGTTCATCTTGTCCTCCCTCCTATTGTTTGGAGCTCTGATGTGATGGCTGGTGATCAAGCATCCACGTTTTGCAATGAATATGAAGGATCTGTTTAGAGAGAGTGAGTTTAGGGGAGCCATTGTTCTAGTTCAAGGCTGCTGAGGGAAATAAACATCTATCTTGTTTACATAATAATTATCCCAGATTTTTTTCTGTTTTCTTATAAGCAGCCTAAGCTAATCTTACCTGATGGCAACAAGTTATTTCTATATCTTGGCTTAAAAAATCAGTACATATTAAATATGTACATGAAAATAGTAACCCACGTTCTTAAGATCTAGGTACAGTGTTGGTAACATTGCCAAACTCCTTTATGTTCTAATTTGGGTTTCTTCCTGACAGTTTCCCCCCACACACACTTTTAAAAGAAGGTGAAGCACGCTTGATACTGTTTGGAAATGAGATATGAGATAACACATGTGAAACTTCTGTATAGATTATGTGGTAATACATAGAGTTTCTGAATTGTTATTGAAAAGTCCCTTTCCCACACACTAAAGTTTGAGAACATCTGACTGCCTCTCCGAGTCTTTTCAGCTTCTATGGAGGAATGAATTTGATGCACAGCATTAGAGCCAAATCACTCATTAGTATCTCATGAAAAGTGTGGCAGAAGGCAAAAGAAATCTAGTCAAGTTATACACAGGCTCTAATGGAAGGGAGAGATCTTTACTCCTATCACTTTATGATTTTGCTTATTTATGGCTTCTGTGCCCAAAGGTTATACAAGAGAGACCCTTTATTAATCTATAAAATGAGGGAGTGCAATGGAGATGTAGCTAGTATTATATATAGCTTTAAACAATAATATAAATAAAATTTTGGCTATTTTGAAAACTATAAATGGGAAAAATAGATACACAGAAACAAGTGCTGGAACAAATGAATACATAGACATCCAATGTTAAATTGTAAAGGGATAAACAATGACCAGATATACCCAAGAAGAAAATAAAGGGATAATTCATATCAAAATGAGAATTACTGTGATGATTGTCAAGAACTCACACAGTGAGATGCTTCTGAATTTTTAGTTTTAAATTTGGAAATATGTGACTAAAAGATGTAGTCTATAAAGTCTACATCAGGGTCTAATTACCAAAGAGAATAAAATACATCTTAGTGCTCTGTTCTATGTTGGCAAAGTGTAAAAACTTTTTGTAACTTGTACAGATAATCCTATTTTTAAATTTTCTTTACTAAGTTCCTTAGATTTTCACCAGAAATTCTGACTTTTTTAGAAAATAAGACAGGCAGAGGAGAAGAAGAAAAGACGAAGGTAAAAGAGAGGCCCAGGCAGAGAGAGTAAAGAAAGGGAAGGACACAGAATAAGGTTTTTCAGAAGACATAAATTGAATGAAATTATAAAAAGTGAGGGAAGAATAAAGAGTAATGTGCATGATAGCCCATGTCTTCTAAGAGACTAGCACTGGATTCACATATTTGGGGGTTTATTTCTCTTACTCTTAGAACCGAAACACAGATGGCAAGGATATTTTTACCTATTATTTTCATCACCCAGCAAGTGCTGAGAGGTTTAATGTCAAAGGAGAAAGAACAAAAGACTATACCAGATGCTAATTAAGTGTGGGTAGAAAGGAAGAATGGAGCACTAGAGAAAATGTCTATAAGAACAAACATAAGCTTTTTCTCCATTACTTATCATTACTGGCCTCATATTCTTTATGGCGCTAATGCTTTCAGTACTTATTGATTTACTATACTGGTAATTACACTAACATCGACCTGATTTTTTCTTTCCTGCATAAATGTTGAGTTTGTTAAAAGCCACTGTGATCAGGTAACTGTAATGCCAAAATATAATGCAGTAGACATTTTGAAGGCCTACTATGTGCAAGGCTCACTAATGGCATCAGCGATACAAAGAACCCACATAGCCTCAATTCTTAGTTTTAAGAAGCCGTTAGACTACTTTGGAAATTAATCATATTTTCCACAAAATTTATGACATACTATAAAGAGAATCTCATAAAAATATTTACATTTGCTTCTGCAAGGGTATCAAAGAAAAGAGAGAGCACTTACTCTTTAGCAGAAGTTTTTAAAAACTTAATTTATGAAATAGGTGGCATCCAAGTTACGTGACCTTCACCAAGTTTCCTATGATTAATAAACTTCAGTTTCCCTCTCTGGGATATTGTGATTATAACAGGGCCTACCTTCACGAGACTGCTGTTGAAGAATTAAGTAAAATGTAAGGTATCCAGAATAATACCTACATATAATAAGCACTATATAATGTAGCTATTAACATGTCATAATTATTATTTTTATTGCTATTATTAAGCTTGAACAGGTACTTTCAGAATTTTGGTGAGACCCAAACAACTTTCCTTTCTTTGAGGCACCTAGTAGATTAACAAAGAAATGACAACCAGAGTTGCTAAAAAAATTGAGGTGTATTTTCAATGTCCATGAATAAGAATTAGTTAATAGTTAACAAGAATTAATAAGAAATTAATGTCCTTAACACCAAAAAATAAAAATAACATCTCTCTCTCTCTCACTGTATGACTCTATTTGAAGGTAAATTTAAGGTCCTTTGTGGGTATGAGATCTAAGGCAAATGGCCCTCCTCACATCCCCTCATAGACATTGAGACTGAGAAATGAACAGAAATAAGGTCAAGATGGAGAGGAGGGATTTCAGGTGAAAGAAGGAAGAGGAGCAGAGATATGGAAGTAAGAAGATACAGGCAGAGTTTGGGCACTGATGAATTGTTTATTTTACTGGGGGCACAGGATATATCTAAGATAGATAGATAGATACTTGGGGGAGCACAAGATGGTAGACCTAATAATTCAGGAGGGACTAGAAGATTGGTTTCTTAAGTCTGTGTGTGTGCATGTGCACTGGTGGCTATCATATAACTCATGTTTTATTTTATTTATTTTATTTTTAAATATATTTATTTGAGGGGGGAGAGATAGAGAGGACACACACGTGTGAGTGTGCGTGCACAAGTGCAGAACAGGGGAAGGGGCAAAGAGAGTCTTAAGCAGACTCTGTGCTGAATGTGGAGCCTGATGCAGGGCTCAATCTCACAACCTTGAGATTACTACCTGAGCCAAAACCAAGACTCAGCTGCTTACTGGACTACACCACCAAGGTGCCCCTGACATTGTATTTTAAAGGGATTAATCTGCAACTATATACAGTATGGACCTCATAGAGACATGCTGGCAGGAAAACTCGGGGAGACAATTCCAATGAGAAACTGGAAATGACACTGAAAAGAAAAAGGAGGATGTTATAGAAGAATGGTCTTGGGTTTATAGGTCATGAATTCTTGCCTCACAGTGATTTAGCCCCTAGACTTGCTTATGCTCTAACAGAAAAACAGAAACCATTACACAGGCAAGAAAACAAAACAGAAAATATTAGAGCCCCCTCAGCCAATCTCTTTCCTAATTTACACAGCTGTCTTCACTCAGCTATCTTCCCTGTCTCACCATTCAGCAAAGGACTGGGAAAGGCTTTCTGTCAATACAGGGGTGATTCTTCCAGATGAGCTCATTGCTTCACTCCAGAGCCATTAAAAATATTAATAAAATAAAATGCCTTTCGAGGTAAATGCTTCCATTCTGGTCTGAATTCCTTTTGCTTCTACTCCCATGGAACATCTTTAATCCATTCTCTTTTATGGCCTCTGTAAGCCTTCCTCCATCCTGATTTCTCCTTCTAGATTTTAAACCTGTTCATTTATAATTTCTATCTTTCTGGTCTGTTCCCATCCTTTTGTGTGTTTGCTTATGTGGACTATTTGTCTTTGTTTATCTGTTCCACAAAGGATTCATTCTTTGGTCTCATTCTTTTATCAGCCTACACACCTCATCTACATGGGTTCTGTTATCAGCCATGTATTTCTGATCCTCAAATATCTGAAATGATGACTAGGTCATATACATAATGAATTGTTGGTGTACCCCAAACAGAACTCATTATCTCCTCAATACTCTTGCTCCTACACCATATGTACCACAGGGCGGCAGCCCATTTATTTCAATTCTCCAAACCCATAGACCTGCGAGAAATCCCAGGTGCCTCTTTTCTTCATCATCTCTCTTGAATCAGTTTTTAATTCTTGGGCTGTATGAGTTGAGATTCTTTGGACGCAAGCAATGTACAGCAACAGTAATTTATTACAAGTGCACCACTAGGAGTTAGAAGTTTGGAGAACTAGGCAGTAATACGTTTTGGCAAGGATGGGAAGAAATTGGAACTCTCATACATTGTTGATAGGAATGTAAAATGGTTCAGCTGCTTTGGAAGTAGTTTGGTACTTCTTTAAATTACTAAATATACATATGACCTAGCAATTCCACTCCTCGGTATATACTAGAGAAATGAAAACATGTGCACATAAAGACTTGTACATGAAAGTTCATGGCAGCATTTTTCCTAAGAGCCCAAACATGGAAACATCCTAAATTTCCGCTGGCTGATGAACGGATAAACAAAATGTAGTATGCCCATACAAGTGAGTGTCATTTAGCAACAAGAAAGAATGAAGCATGACACATGTTACAACATAGGTGCAATGTGTAAAAAGCCCAAAGAAGACTACATGTTGCATTTTTCCATTTATATGAAATATCCACAAGAGACAAATCTGTACAGACAGAACAGAGATTAGTGGTTGTCAGGAGGTCGGGGAATAAGAAGTGACTATTAGTAAGTATGGTGTTCTTTTCTGGGGTGATGAAATGTTTAAATACAGATTTCGGTGATGGCTACATGACTGTGAATATATCAAAAACCATTAAACCATATATTTTAAAGATCATTTATTTATTTTAGAGAGTAGGGGGAGAGAGAGAGAGCATGTGAGGAAGGGGGACAGAATATTAGGCAGACTCCGTACTGAGTATGGAGCCTGACACAGGACTTAGGGCACCATGCCATGACCCCAAGATCATGACTTGAGTCGAAACCAAGAGTAGGACGCTTAACTACCAGAGCCACCCAGGGGCCCCTAAACTATATACTTTAAGTAGGTAGATTTTATGGTTCTTGAAATAAACCTCAATAAAGTTGTTTTAAAAGACATAGAAAAGCAGTTATTTAAAAGCCTTCAAGAGATCCCCACTATCCACAGACATACTTCTCTGGCTTGAGCATGTGCACTGGTCCCCAGGATGACATAAAATGCATCCACATGGCATAGAAGGTCCTTATTGTTATTTTTCAGTCTACAGTTCTTTCTCAGTCTTTGCAAGGCTTAGCCACACATCCATTGTTCCAGCCAGGCAGAAGCACTTGTACATGGCTTTGCCTTGCATCTTTGCCATGCGCTGCCCTTTGCTTTCCCCACCCCAACTCATATAGCAAATTCTTAATCATTCCTTAACTTTGCATATTACCTCTTCCAGTTATCAGCTATATTATTCCCTTGCAAAAAAAAAAAGGATTAGGGGCAATAAATATAGTTTGGGCAACAAAATAAAATATTTGGGAAGGAAACAGAATGGCTCAGAGAATGATAGAACAAAATGAACTTTTAAGCCACAGAAAGGGAAAATTTAAGATCTAGACTGAGGAAACTAATGGATAGCTTCTTTTAGATGTGGTTCTTAGAATGACTTGGTTCTATTTTTGAACTCCATGAGATTCAGTTCAAGATTCAAGACTCGAAGAAATTATCTGATGGCCCAACTTGGGAAGCATGCCTGTTCTCAAGCAGGGGCTGATAGGACATCCAGATGGACAGTCCCACCATGACTGCATGCCATGACATGGGATGGGATGCTCTCATATATTCTCTCACATTTCTAGCCTTCTTGAAGTTAGATGAGACCATGTGGTTAATTTGAGCCAATGAGGCATGAGAGGAAGTGACATGTTGAAGCAATCATGTCCAAGGTAAGAAAAGCCAATGCGAGACCCTCTAGCTGTAACTGCCATGTGTTCCCCATGGTATAGCTAAGGAAGGTAGAACCCAGTTCCTGGGTGCTTTTTGGGCCAATCAAGCCTTCTCTGTTGGTGGAAAACATGAAGTCTGGGCATGATATAAAATTTTGGGGTCATTTTTATTAACCTATTCAAGCTAAAATATTTCTTAAACTAAAGAGGCACTGGCATAAGAAAAAAGGGGGAGTGGATGGTGAGCAAGCAAATCTAGCAGCTGCCCACTAAATTCAAAGGAGCTTCCTGACCTCTGGGGACCGTTATCACTTCCTACTCTGCTCTCATAGTAGTTTGGGATATACTTTAACTAGTACTTGCTAAGCAGCTGTAATTATTTGATTACAAGCGTTTTTTCTTTCACCAGCTGCTGAGCTTTACACCTATGAGACAATGAACAAATATTTGTTAAGTGGAAGAATGAATACATGAGTAAAAAAAGAAAAAGTGAAAGCAAAACAAATCTGGTCATTAGGTAGTCATCTCTATGACATAAAAGTATCATGATTTTCTCTTAATGTTTTTTCCTTTGTGTATATTCATGCTTTGTTTCAATTTTTGGTAAATAAAACATGTTCCAATGCAAAGTGGGTAAAGTATAGCCTGCTAGTCTACCTAGCCTGCAAATGTGATTTTAGTCTGCTCCACATCTTAAAAATTATGATTTAATTACCTCATTCCTTTAAATATAGAAAATTTTACTTAAGCATCTGAGATTTTAACCTTTTAAAAAAAAATTGGAACAGCTTACAATAACGAGGCCCTGCATCCTTTTGGAAACAATTAGTTGATCCTAGGTGCTGTTGTTTCTCACACACAGAGAAAGTTCTTTCACTTTGCAGAGCGTCCACCAAGCCTGCTTTTCAGTTACCCCTTCCAGTTCCCTGACAGGCTCTGTGGGCATTTTTGTCTTGGATCCCCATAAGAGCTTTAGGAAATGGAAGTGTGTTTAAAAGAGATTTCCTGGGACACCAGCACTGTCAAAGGCTCTGTTGCTGTGAGAGGTCCTCTTTTCAGTGAAGAATTGATCTCCACTGTCACATATCATGAATAAAGTGCTAAAGTTTTTAAAACCATCTGGGTAAAGCATTGGCTATATATTATGCTGTAATGGTCACTGTCTACTAAGGGTGCAGGCGATTAACTTTTACTTGGTGATTTCTTCAATTTTAGGGAAACATTTTTGATTTGGTCTTGATGTAGTTTAAATGCATTGTATGAACTTCCTTTTTTTCTGCAAGAGTATAATTTGGTTCATAAATTGCAGATGGTGGAATCATGCTAAATGAATATCCTCATTGCTCAGAAAATTAATTCTTTTGACAGAATCATTCAGTTAAAATGGAGTGAATATTTAACTTTATATATTAAGAGGTTTGAATGAAGTATCAATGCCTTCATTTTCATATACTGCCTCCCTCAATAATTTCATAGTTCATTTCCCTTTTATTGAAGTTAGGGATATTTGAGCCATATTTGTAAGTTCTCATTGCCAAACATTTTTCTTTCATTCATTCTCTTATTTTTTTTTTATTTTTGGTGTAATGTTTCTGGTTCTCCCACATTAGCTATTGCATACAAATGGTCATAATCAATACACGTACCTTGACAACTGACTGTAGGCTGCACAGTATAATGGGTAAGGCCAGAGTCCTAGAATCAGACTAACCAGGATTCAAATGCAGGAGTCTCCATCTTCTACTGTGTGATCTTGGGCAATCTGCTAAAACTCTCTGAATGAATCTCAGTTTCCTCATTCATTCAAAAGAATGAATCAGGTAATAAAATATGTAGTATATGCATATCATATTATGTATGACATCATACACATTATATATTATATTACATACATATAATATATATAATGCATAGCCACTATTATTAAAATGGTAATCATCACAAATTCATTACACCACTGCCAATTTCAACTTACTGAAGGAAATTATTTTGTATGTATTCAAGTCTTCATAAAGTCCTCCTACCACCGATTTCCATCAAGTGGAATCCAGTTATTTTTCATTTTAAAGTCTTCCACCTTCTAAACTGGTCTTTTTGTTTTCTGTTTGTTTTGTCTCTGATTACCCTATATACCTTCCTTCTGTTATCCCTCTGCTTCAGTCATTCTCCTTGACGCTAATAATTTTCCTTAAAAAAAATTCTAAAGTAGGAAATTTTCCTACTTATCAGAATTCCTCTTGTCCCTGAAGGTGTAGCTCAAAAAACACCCTTTCTCTTAGATTCCTTTTCTCAAATGTAGAAATTTTAATTTTAGAAACGTAAATTTGGCACTTCTATGTCATTTATCTTTTTTATAGTTTCTGTTAATGGAAGCAATTGGGGAAGGATGTGTGGAGATAGAAATAGATGGCCTAAATTTGGATGCAAGAAAACAGATAGATTTGAATCATATAGGATCAGATTAACCCTGGTTTAACAGGTGTCTGGGAGTTATCTGTCCTCAAGCAGGTCTTGGCAGTATGCAGTAGGAGTCAAGCCTTAAGGTGGGGCTAATTGGGGGTCAGAGTGAGTTGGATGGGGGAAGACGGAGGAAGCAACAAAGCAGGTAAATTTTGAGCAGAGAAACTGCAGGAAATGAGGAAAACCTCGGTTCTTGCTGACTTTTAACCATGGTTTATTATGTAATTAGACCCTGACTAACTCACAGGGAATAGCAAACTATTTTCTGTAAAGGCCCAGAAAGTAAATATTTTCAGCGATACCTTCCATGTTACAACTACTCAACTCGGTTGTTTTAGCACAAAAGCAGTGATAAACAATATGTAAATAGACGGGTGTGACCGTGTTCCAGTCAAACTTTACATATCAGAATGCCAGCTAGATAGGGGTTGTAGTTTGTTGACCCTTTGAACCAAAATCTTTCTAAATATAGACATTTGAGAACAACAGAGTATTTCTTTCTTCTGTACCTCCAACTCCCAGTGTAGTTCTGATATATTTGAAATATTCACTAAAGATGTATTATTCATTAAGGGTGAAGATTATTTGTGGCATAACACATCTCATTTATAATATATATATATATATATATATATATATATATGTTAATTCACTCTAATACCTGGAACGTTTTCCATCCATGCCATATTTGTGTTGACACTATTTTGGGGGTGACGGTTCTATTTCCTAAATATGTTATCTGTGCTACATTCTCTGGTATTTCATTAGCTAAAAATAATATAATTCTTTTTATTTGAGTTTCATAGAATTACTTCTTCTACTGATTTTAATCTCTAAAGACTCTGAAAAATAAATGAACATTATTTGTCAACTTTAAAAAAGGGATGAGAGATCAAAACTTATATACTAACTAACTCCAATAGGCACATACTTGTTGCTCATAATATTTTGATGACGTGATACAAGGCTACTACTTTCAGGGGTTGGAAAGCAGTAGTTGACTGATGCTGTGTATCGTGGGTGAGTGAAGAAGGTGTGATAACATTCAGATCATATATCTAGTATCTTTGATCCAAATAGTATAAAAATGTTATCAAAATATTAAAAAATCTGTATTTTGTGAGTATGCTCGAAAGATATTCACCAAATTATTAAGTAGGGCCACCTGGATAGCACATGATGGGAGATATTTATTTTTATTTTGAATTTGATGGATTTTCCAAATATCCTAGATGAAGAAAGTTACTTTTGTGACTTTACTTCTGGTAATATGGTTGACCAGATACCCAGGAGGGCCCATATGTTATAGTATAACCTAAATCCTACATAATGTACACCTACTGTATTTTTAATGCATTGCTAGACTGTCAGGAAAGGAAGAGAGATAAACTAAAACATTTGATTTCAGTAGTCCTAGAAGTAATCCCAAATGTATGCTGTTGGTACATCTTTAAGTTAAATTCAACAAAATTTTAGCTCCCTAAAGAAAGGAAACCACCAAATACAAAGTGAAATTAAGCAGTATGAGTGAGAGTTGGCACAGACAACGAAGGTTCAGACCCCACGTGAAGTGCTAAGGTCACGGAATTTTCAGGCATAGAATAAAAATTACTGATAAAAGTTACCATATATTAAAAGTAGAATAAAAAAGGGAAAATGATAACAAATTACCAAGCATGACCACCCAAACTGAGTTTTTAGAAATAAAAAAGGTAACTGTTGAAAAATTAAATGCAATGAATGGATAACATTATGGATTAGACACTGTTGAAGTGAGCACTAGGGAACTAAAAGACAGATCCGAAGGAACTACTCAAATGTGGTATAGTGAGACAGAGGTGCAAACCATGAGAAATTAAGATATATGGAGGACAGAGTTACAAGGTATAATACGTTCTCAGTGGGAGTCCCAGAGAAACAGAGCAGAGAGGATGGTAAAGAAGAGAAATGTCTGAGACTTTTCTACAACATATGAAATACGTGAATTCACAAATATGAAAAGCACAATATATAAAAGGCTGAGGGAAAACAAAAAAAACACACCAAGACAACTGTGGTGAAATTACAGAACATGAAGATCTAAAGAAAAGGTCTTATGAGGAGCTCCAGAGAAAGGACAGATCAAATGAATGCAAATCAGACTGACAGCAAAGGTCTCAGCAGCAGCAGTATAAGCAGGAAGGTAAAGTATATTGACTTCTGGAATTGTAAACCCAGCACAACTCTTTTAAGAAAAAGAGTGAAATAGGGCACCTGGGTGGCTCAGTTGGTTTAACGACTGCCTTCGGCTCAGGTCATGATCCCGGAGACCTGGGATCCAGTCCCACCTCGGGCTCCCTGCTCGGTGGGAAGTCTGCTTCTCCCTCTCTCACTCCCCCTGCTTATGCTCCCTCTCTGGCTGTGTTTCTCTCGGTCAAATAAATAAAATCTTTTTAAAAAAAAAAAAGTAAAAGAAAAAGAGTGAAATAAGAACAGACTGATTCTCTGGAGGTCATTGTTTAAAATTGTATTTCTTCTTAAGTAGACCTAGTGGTTTCATATTGACTTGGCGTTTTCTTTGTTAGAATTTTTGATTTATGTATTCAATCTCTAAAATAGATATAAGGCATTTGATTTCTTCTTGTGTCAGAATAAAATAGCTGTGTTTTCCTGAGAATTTAAAAATTTTGTCTGAAGTTTCAAATTAATTAGCATGCAATTTTTCAAAATACTGTTATTATCTTTGGGATATAGTGGTGTTTCTTTGTTCATTTCTCATATTATTTGTGTCTTCTCTCCTTTTGTTGTTTAGATTTCTTGAGGCTTTACCAAATTTGTCTTTAAAGAAAGAACTTTGGGTCCTGTTGATCCTCTGCATTTCATTTTATTTTTTTCTACTTAAGTTAATTTCTGCTATTCGCTTTATTCTTCTTTCTCTGAATTTCCTTTGCTATTATTTTTCTAGTTCCTTTTTTTTTCTAATTCCTTGATATGGATGCTCAGGATAGATTTTCTGTCATTCCAATGTTCTAACATACACTTTGAATTCAGTAGTTTTCAAAGTCAAAGCGTGGACTAGACAATTAGCATCAATCCAGAACTTGTTAGAAATGGAATTTCTTGGGCCTGATCTCAAGTGTATTAAAATTAGAGTTCTGAGGGGAGGGGCCCAGCCATCTGGATTCCAGTAAGTTTTCATTTAATAATAGAACATTGTTTATAACAGTTAGTGTAAAAAGTAGACAATTAGATTAAAACTAGGCTAAAAACTGTAAATGCAAGGAAAATAGTTCTAATAGAGAAGGACGTTATTTCAGAAACACATCCTGAATTAAATTTGGTTAAGAAAACCCTAGCAACATCAATACCAAAACAAAACGAAACAAAACCACACACAACACATAATTTCTAGTGAAGTTGAATAGCTAATCACTCTAATATTAAATGCTAAGATTCATAATTCATAATTTTAATCTATCTTATTTTATCAAATAATCTTCCTCTTAAAAATGGAAATTTTCTTAGCCATTGCTGTGCATTTCAAATTACATAAAAGAAACTCTGCATGACAACCAGGCCTTAACTTCTTTAAGGGTAATACTCAAAGTAGCATATTTTTTTCTGACAATTTTTTTTTTAAGATTTTATTTATTTATTTGACAGAGAGAAACACAGCCAGAGAGGGAATACAAGCAGGGGGAGTGAGAGAGGGAGAAGCAGGCTTCCTGCCGAGCAGGGAGCCCGATGTGGGACTCGATCCCGGGTGTCCGGGATCATGACCTGAGCCGAAGGCAGTCGCTTAACCAACTGAGCCACCCAGGCGCCCCTTTTCTGACAATTTTATCAAATCATTAGAACTATAATTTTGACTAAACACTAGCAAAAGAAAAAAGCTACTAGTAATATCATCTCCAACAGATGATTTCAAATAGTTTAAATGCTATACTCTGTATGGTCCCGTAGCCCCTGAAATGATACATAAGTCCATAAATATAAAAAAAATACAAGTAGACAAATCAGACGCGGTAAGCTTCACTTGCAGTTGGTATGGGGACTGTCCTATTTCTAAAATAAATGTCCAGAGCCAACAGCACATTATGTATTGCTAGATTTAGTTTTCAATTTTTCTGGAGAAGATAATACACCAGAGTAGCAACCTCAGTAAATAAAGACAAAACATTTTGGTCATTTGAATTTTAGAGAACAGAGTATCAGTGAGGGAAAGAAATTATATATGGAATCCCAAAGTCCTATTAAAACCTAGAGTGAAAATATTTGCAATTCACATATCATCACTGTGTAAGTCAGACAAAATACTCCTTAATGCTTATCAATACAACATATTAATGTGCCTAAATTCACAACTTTTGAACTTTTCACCAAGAAACCACAGAGTTTATTCTTTCCTATAGAAAAAATTTAATCAAGACTTTAAATATAATAACATTTTAAGTTTTAAACTAGAATAAAACAAAAAGAAATATCTCATATCTATAAATTTTTCCCAGTTTGACTACAATTGTTAGAATTTGTCATCAGTTTGGAAAATTTTTTTTCTTCTTTTCTTAATCAAATCACTGAAGAGTGAGTCATATTTCCCTTTTCACTCCTTGCTTTTAAAAATCTACCCTTAAAATAGTTCTGAGACATTGAAAGGGGATAAATAATAGAAGAATAGCAGGAAAACAAAATTATCAGGATGACCCAGAAAATGGGCACAAGTTTTGAATTTAGGCAGTAAAGTTTAACTCCATAAATGCCATATATCATGGATTACTAAGAAGACTCTTGAATTTAAACTCCTATGCACAGGAAGTATATTTTAAACTCAAATCAGTAAACCATTATAATTTTTATATACTAATAGTTGGCTTTTTCTGTATGTGTGACAATAAAAATACTTTTTTAAAAAAAGATTTTATCTATTTGACAGAGAGAGAGAGAGAGATCACAAATAGGGAGAGAGGCAGGCAGAGAAAGAGGGGGAAGCAGGCTCCCTGCTGAGCAGAGAGCCTGATGTGGTACTCTATCCCAGGATCCTGAGATCTCAGGATCTTGACCTGAGCCGAAGACAGAGGCTTAACCCTCTGAGCCACCCAGGTGCCCAATGACAATACTTTTTATTAGAGATTCTAGGGATGCTTATTTCTACTATTCATATAGCAAAATAAAAATATGCTATCAATGTTGTTTTATAGTCAATGCATATTTTGAAATAAAACAGAGAAATTTATCAAGTGTCTTCATCTGTGCTTAAGTTACTGAGTATGCCCAAAGTAGGTCTAAATAAAAACTTCTATTATTCCTTGTAGTCACATAAATTATTAATGACATGTAAGTTTATATTGTACATAGTGGATTCCATTTTCCAAGTTTTTGCAGAGTGAAGAAACCGCTTGAAACATGACTAATAGAACAAGTGACTTTTACTACTGCATATATCCGTTCTCTTTGAAAAACTCCTGTAGCCCCTACATATGGAAATACGGTATGGGGGCTAATTTAAAAGGCATCAACAATAGTTTTGGGGCTAACATGTTTTGGTTGTTAAGAATACCAGCTGGCGGAGTGAGTATAAACCCTGTTAAATGTTCAAGTATTAGCTTTCAGAAGGGATAATGAATTCTATGTCAAGGTTGACAGTGGCAGAAAATGAATAAATCAAAAAGTAAACCATGCATTTGAAATAGAACAGAAACCAAGGAAAATAATGTGAGCTATCAAGACAAATAAACAAATGTAAACAGTGACTGTGGTAGACTAAAGTGTTTTATTGGTACTCCCTTGTTCTTCATCTAGGTCATCAAGGAGATGAAACTAGTTGCAAGTTGTTCATTCATTGTAGAGGTGTGTGTACACAGCAATAAATATGTCCCACAGCACCGATAAACTCTCAGAGCCTCTAGGCCAAGGATTTTATGCTCCAAGAGAGACATTTTTGCCAGGTACATGTTCTTGATGATAGCACATGTTACTTAAAAGCCTACTGCAGTCTGTAGAATTTATTTTTTCCAAGACGGACAACAGTGTTGGTTATTGTGAATCTATTATGAAAAGAGATCTTGTGACTTGGGATTTTAAAATTAAAAAAACCTATAGTATGCTACTAAATCTGCCATGCTTATTTGTTTTTGATCCAACATGCATTCTGATCCAACCTGTATTTTGTTGTAAAGAAATACAGATATATGAGGTAGGGAATTTTTGAATTATTTTGATAATAGAAAGATGACTAGATTTGGAAGCCAAATGATTTCTTCTATTTTTAAGCAAGTTCTTTAAATTTTCTGTCTGTTAGATTCCTTAACTGTACGATTAGAACAAGGATATGAATAAATATATGTGAAAAATATTTTAGGAACTGGAAATTGATTCAAACCCAAAAAAGTTATTGTCTATACACTATGTTAATTCTCTCTGGGTATTCTTATATTATTTTCAAAATACAACTGAAAATATTTAAAAATTAATAATTATTAATATGCAACATTATTTTGAGTCTTTCTAGCTAGCTCTCAGGACTTTTTCCTCATTTTCGTGAATTTATTTTTGATACCAATCAGAGAAAGGATAATTTTGATATGATTAATTGAATATATTTGAAGTAAAGATACTTTGAGAGGGAAACAAACTAACAAAGCCACACATTCTCAACTTCCATAAATAAATTCTGAAAAAAACAATTTAATCTATATTCAAATTTTTTTAAGGGCTGAGCATTGTTCAAAATGCTAAGCATATAGTGATGAATATGATATCGTTCCTGCCCTTGTGGATCTCATAGTCTATTAAAAGAG
Source organism: Spilogale gracilis (assembly GCA_004023965.1). Classification (NCBI taxonomy): domain Eukaryota; kingdom Metazoa; phylum Chordata; class Mammalia; order Carnivora; family Mephitidae; genus Spilogale; species Spilogale gracilis. The sequence continues at coordinate 13,082 of PITA01011402.1, read as the reverse complement.
ACAAACACATAATCATTATAACTAAAAAATTATAATAGAATCACAGTCTAATGGAGAAAGATCTACTTTTAATTTAGGCTAACGAGTGGTAGCAAAAGAAAGTTTGGTTCATTTATTTGCCTGCTCTTCAAAGCATTACCTTGCTATGTGCTCATTCTACTCAAGATTTACTTCTATAACGGACTTGTATAGTAGCAGATAGAAAAATAAGGATGACTTGTAGAAGGGGTTTTGTTTTTGGCAATAATTAACATATGAGGCCTGTTCATTGCTCAGTGGATATATTTTATGTCAACTAACTACAGGCAACTTATCTACACTTCCCCGAATATTTAGAATTTATAAGGAATGAAAATAATTGAATCATTCTTTACCATAAGACATACAGCAAGATTTTCTATTTTGGACTGATTAAGTCATGTGTTTCCTCATCTCAACAATGTATTTTTTGATAACAAAACTCATTCTAAAAGAAAATGAATAACTGAGAAGAGTTGGTATTTTGTTCCAATTTTGTTTCATGAAAAATTGGTAAAATAGCACTGATTTTATGACCTTTTTTTTTTTTAATATAGCTCTCTGTATGTTAAATGAAAATGCTGATAGCCTATCTTGGTATGTATGTGCCCAAGAACAGGTACTGATAAAAACATCTTAGTTTATTACAAATATAAACAATAAAAAGCAGCATGTGCAAAGATTAAGCAGTATCTTATGTAAGCAAGAATTACTCTGTATTTCTTATCATGTTATGACATAAGGAGAGAAAAAATGTTTTGATGTAAAAATCTGTCAGCTATCATGTAATTTAATATGTAGTGACATATACTGCTAAAAGGTATATATTAACATTAAAGACCCAAACTCCAATGATTAATATTACAGTGATGACAGAATGAATGTGCCTAATTTTAATCCACTGTTTATCTATGTGGAGTAATTTATAGATCACTCGACATGTTTTAATAGTAGACATAAAAAGATATCCTCTAATACCCACTTGCTTTCAAGATCTGACATTTGCAATTACAAATAGAAAGAAATACCAGGGGTTGCCTTCACTGGCTATGTATACAAATAGCTAGTCATCCCATACACAGTTTATCAAAAGTGATCTATTAATAACAAAACTGCTCCAAAGACCCAGGGTCTCTTAATATTCTGGTTGAATATCAAGGGGTTGACTTAAAATGAGGGCAGAAACACAAAGAGTAGAGAACACATTGATTTGCCCGCCAAATATAGTTTTACCATCATAAATCTCAGGCTGACAACTGCACAAAGCTTTCTTCACCCAAACACTGCCAAGTCAGGGCGTCTATTCCCTGATTGGCTGATAGTTGCCATGACAACTGATGCCACAATTAGACAAGTACAATCCCACTTTCAAACATGCACACAATTCATTAATTCAGCAGGACTTTGTTGATGATACATTATGAGGTTAGTATTTAATACTATTCAGACTGATATATTTGCCTCTTATCTAAGGTAAAATAAATTTTACGAAGTGATGAAAACAACCATGTAATTAGACTAAAGTAAGTTTGACAAGCGATTCCACGAATTTAAGTGTTTTTAATAATTTTACAGGTGTCTCATTCTTTAAATGACTATTAAGTTAACTTTCAAGTTATTTTCCTAGGGGTTCTTTTAAAGAAATTGGGAAGAATGTGAGCCTAATTTCCTATAAACTAAAGAAGATAACAACAAATATTTCTTTGGCACTTGAGAGGAAATAATTTTACTCAGTGTTGAGTGATCATTGAATTTAACAGATACTCATCTGTAGAGAACCCAAAGAAAATTGCAAAAGGAATAATTTCCTTCTTTGTCTACCTTATAGAAGCAAAGAAACCATATTTACCAGAGATGTTTCCTAAAACAGACTGACCACATAGATTGAGAATCTAAGTACAGATAAAAAGTATAAGTAAACATTGTATTTACCAATGTTTATGTGATTTTAGCTCAGCCAGTCTTATCAATCAAACCACTGGGGGCAAAATACTGACATTTCTAAATTCAGTTTCCCATATTATGATCCAAAGAGTGTGTGAATATGCAGTTAATGAGCTAAAACACAATGTATGTGTTCCTGTTTCTGTTTGTAAGAACATAGAGTAGAAGGTATAAAAGGCTAGACACCATATTATTAGTAATGCTTACTTCAGAGGTATGGATTAGGAGAAGGTGGGGAAATTTTTCTAATTACAGTGAGGCTTAATTCTTAACTTTGAGTAAAAAATCCAATAAAGTACTGGAAACATCTAAGTATCAAGGCATTGAAGTATTATGCTCAATACGGTTTCATTTTATTATATATGCACCATATGTAACACTGCACATCTGTGTGTGTGTGATGTGTATATGTGTATGCAAAGTAGAAAAAAAAAAAGACCAGAAGAACATACCCTAAATGTTTACCACTGATTGTCCTTAGATAGTGGGATTACTTTGTATTTTGGTTTTTTTTTTCTTTTTACTTATTTGTATTGTTGATAATGAGGATGATTTAATTCTTTCATGAAGCAGAGTTACTGTGTTAGAATCAACAAAAATGAGAAAGAGAAACATTTGTTTCTTACCTTCCATGAGTAGCATCACTGTTATGGTCATGCAAAGAATAGAAGCTCTGTCCTCAAGCTGTTTACAATTTAATGGAGAAACAATGGAAGGGTGAGAAATCAGAAGACGTAGCATGAAGCATATAGATGATCATTGTATAGCATTCAGCATCATCACATACCTTTTTAAAGGCAGGTATTTGTTATAGTAATACTACTCTTTTTGGTAAAGTATAAAGACTATTTGATACATGTATAAAATTAATATGTATTTTAAAGTAGCTACCAAAATTGAAATTGTTTAGGCAACACAAGTAGAACAGTAATTGCAAAAGCTCTTAAAAATAGGACAACAATTTAAAAAAAAATTTCATACATTCTTTGGAAAAGTAAGACTATCTAAATGGGTCAAGTTTAGGCATCCAAACACAAAATATTTTATCTTATTCCTTAACTCTAGATGTAACCAAGAACGTAATTTTTAAAAAATGGTTCAGCATTTAATGAGGTTGTATAAATTAATACCCATATTTACTATCATTTTAACATGATTTTTCCTAAGATTATCAAGCATTGATTCCCCAGCAGTTGGAGGGCAGCCATCATACTGTAAATCATTTACTTTATAGTGTATATGGAAATATTTTTCATATTTGCTTTCCTAATTTGTCTTCTACCTAATAATCAGCCTCATATTTAATTAGATTTAGTGGGAAATAAGTCTATATGAAAATCAACAGCCATGTGGCATTCTGAAATGCCACATTCAAGTTGTCTATAGGCTGCTGGTAATGTCCCTGAAGTCAATGACCCATGGAATCTAAGACACATATGCTGCCTTTTGCCTAAGAAGGTTTTCTCCTTTGAAAAAAATCCCTGTCTTAACCTGTATTCTCCCCAGAAAGCAGAACCAAAATGAAGGAAGTGATCTTAGGGAAGAGGACTGAGGGTAGAGGGGGAGGGAAAAAAGAAAGCAGGAAAGGCAATTGTAGGGTGTGCTCTTGAGTTATTCACCGCAGAGGACAGCTGGTGTTTAATCCCCCTGAGGGTCCACAGACATGCCTCTCAGAATGTTTGCTTGAGGGACAGAGGAGAAAACAAACCACTGATTCTATAACTCCCAGATCCTGCTGAGCAAAGTTGCCCAAGGGGATGTTAACCCTTGCATTCCCTGACTATGCAGCAGGAAGTATTCTCCTTCCTAGGCATCACAGAAGACCTGAAGTAGGAGGAAAATCAGCTGGGGGAAATTGGTCACTGGTTACAAATACAAATTACCTCAGCCATGGCTATAGTAAGTTAGGTTAAGAAGATGTGAGGAAGGGGGCAAGGAGAGACATAGTCATTGATCGTAGGTGCCTTGAATCTTTGCCAAATGTGGCCGACAAGAGGGATAATGATCCAGGTCTAGTCAATCTCAGAGCTCTAAGCTACACAAACTGATATAAGAATATTGGATAAAGAAACCTTCATTCCACTTGGATTGCTAAGGTGGGAAAACATGAAAGTGAGGCTTCTGACCGACATCTTAAATGCTTCAGGATGAATCCTTGTCTTCGTGATGTATCCAAGCAAAGACAGAGGCAGACAAAATCTTGACGTCTTGATTCCTGAACCTGTACCTCTGATATTCTAAGCAGCTCCAGTAACTTTTCTAGTTAGGAAAGCCAGAAAATTCCAGCTTGGATTTGTTTGTGTGAGCTAGTTTGAGTTGACTTTCAGATGCCATTAACAGGGTAGTCACCAACTCATCCTCCAGTACAGAGAAGATGTCCCACAGTGGTGGGTGGACTTGCTTGTCTTTCTTTCTCTCTCTCACTTGAAAGCTACCAATTTATCCTCACTTCTGTTTTTTTTCATTATATATATGCATATAGTAGTTCAAAAACCAAAGGATTTCTATAATTTTTGTTATTAAAAAAGAGTTTCCATGCAAACTTATGTCACTTTTTCAATCTCCCTGAAGCAACAGCTTTCAGTTCTTCTAGTCGTTTCTCTTTATCTTTACCTCTAGATCTTTAAAAAAAATAAGCACATAATTTTACTTCTTGAACTATCATTCCTTTCTTGCTCTTAGTTATTTTTTGGTAAATCTACCAGTATTCTGGTTTTTGATCTTTTTTTGTGACCTGATTTTTTTTTTTTTTTTAATTTCTGGAAGTTTGGATCCCTCTCATCTCCAGGGTTCTGAGATTTTGTGATCATGTATTTTGATGTGGTTCTGTTTCATTCATTGTGCTGAACACTTATGAGGCTTTTCATTTTGGAATCTCATATCCTTTACTTCTGCAAAAGGCATTTGGGTGTTGAATTTTCTCGAAAGATCCTCTATCTTATGCTTTCCCTCCCGCTTTCTAGCCCTGTAACTTTTTGCACCAACTTCACATGGATTTTTCTCAATTTTGGAGGGATTCTTTTTCAACTTTATAACCCAATCCTTCAACTGAGATTTTTATCTCTTTTCTGTTAATTTTAATTTCTAACACCTTTATTTTTGTTCTCTAAATTTCTCTTCTTGTTTTATGGATTGTTTTATCTCTAAAGATACTAGATTTTTTTTTTTTTAAGTTTTTACCCTCCTGCTCCCAACAACTTGCTCTTTCCTATTTGTATGTTAAAGGTATGCCCTTCTTGTTGGAGGCTTTGTTAAGGTATGTGACAGTTTTTGCCTATCTACTCATACTTTATAAGAAATTAAAAAGCTGATTGAAAGCTCTATGACCAGGAGCAGTCACCTACTGACATTGAAACTCATGGAAAGATAAGATAGGTGGGCTGGTTCAGTGGGAAAACCCAGTGTCAATGTTCCTATGGTTTTGCCGTTGGGTTAGTGAGACTCATTGAAGCAGAGTTTTCCACCTCCAGCCTGTAAGAGATAACAACTGGCTGCCTACTCTCTGCTGGCCAAGTGGAGTAAAAGGGTTTACGGGGTCAGTTAGTCTCAACATTCATAGCTCTGTAGATTCTTATTTTATTTCTATATTTTTAATACAGAATCTCACCTTCACCAGTGCCAAGATCCTTTTGTCTTATAGTCTCCTTTTTGGGGACTCCCAAATGATGCATGGGTTTGGACATTAATGGTTCCTGGTGACCATTAAAATGGAATGGGTCTCTTTCCCACTCCTATGGAGTGGGTACACAAAATGTTATCCAACCAGAGGTTCTCTGGATTCTGGAGCAGTGATATGCAATGCGGGTATGCTTAGGGTCATATTTATGGTGTTACCCAGATCTAATTTGTACTTTAGTGTGAAATTTTCAGTAGTTCTTGTTGTAGGGCTACTTAGAGGGTTATCGATTGATGCCTGCTATCCAAGAATTGTCCTTTAGACTTTGATTCATTTTCGTAAGCCCATTCAAGCCTGCCAATAAATTCTATTTTTGCCTAAGATGACTTGTATCAGTTTCTCTTGCTTGCAACCAAGAATCCAAATGGACATAGCTGTTCCATCTCAAAGTACATGGTACTTAATGATGCCATAGAGAATGCCTAAATTCCAAATGGTTATCACATGGCTATCATGTGGCTTTTACATGGTGACATTTCACCAAAATCCATATACCACCATACATGGTGGTACAAATTATACTGTGCCTAAAAAAATTTGATAATCAGTAAAAATTGATGGAATTAATTAAAAATAACATCTCAGAATTCTTCAGAAAGTTGTGTTATTTTTCTTCAATGGGAAGATCTTTAAAAAGGGTTTCAAATCCAAATTTTCTTGTAAGCTTACATAATCAAAAGGGAACAGTTGCCCACTACAGACATTTTTATGACTTTCCCCTGCCTAAGAACAGCAACTTAGAGGAGGTGATTACTTTTTTGCAATTAGCAAACATCTTTGTGTAATACTGAAGGAGAAACAAAGCCTTTACACTCAGCTCTATCAGCCTGGCTTGTGGCATGTTGAAAATTACTGCCTGAAAATTATTACCAGTCTTTTGTACATCTTCCAAATATTTCTTTTTGTCACCTTATGTTTAAGCCCACAAATGCTTCGGGTTAATACTTTCTGAGGCAAAAGTCAGAATAAAACAGCCCTCCAGCTAACCTTCCCCCCCCTTTTGTTGGACACTTATTTTTGTTCCAAACTAAAGTGTCTTTTACACCATGTAAGAAAGGATACCAGCTTTTTTCTTGATGCTTGTATTTTGCTTGGGGAAGCAAGTGAAGGGCTTTAAACAATAATCCTTACTTCATTTTTTGCATTTTGCATTAACTGGACCTTATTTGACACAAATTGTTGTTTTTACTGAAACACTCTAGCTTCAATAGTAAAAAAGTGAACAAACAAAAACCTCTTCAGCTTGCTAACTGGATTAACCTGAGCTAGTTACTGATTTTGTTCTGAGCCTCACTTGCTTCAGTTCTCAGTAGAGAATATCTGAGTTTCCTCACCTCAAAACATTGTTGTAAGACCTGAATGAGGTAATTATGTATGTGACAGTGCTTTATAAATTGAAAAGCATTTAAAAAAATAAGGCTGATGTTTAAAGAGGCATAGACAACATTCTCTGTGTAAGGCTATCCTTGCCTGTAGCAGGTTAGCAATTCCCACAAAAGCAAATCCTTACACGGAAAACTATTCAACCTCACCAGGAATAAAAGAAAAGTGTTGTCAAGCAACAAAGAGATACCGTTTTTGCTTATTACAAAAAATGTTTAGGAAATAAGTTTCCATGGTACCAAGAGACTAAGTTGAAACTGGGACTCATTCAGTGCAGGTGTTATGATAATAGTACTTTGGTTAAACAATTTGACAATATGTCTATTGAGTCTTAAACATTTCATACTTTTTACCCACTTAACTTCGTTTCCCCAGAATCACTACTAATGCTTTACGGTGTGGTTATTTATAATAGCAAAAATGAAAACAAATCAAATGACCAAAACCAGGAGAACGGTTCAGCAAATTTTACTACGTTGGTGCAGTAGATATCTAGACAATGACGTCCTTAAATTATGCTTTCAGAAATTTTCAACAAACTATGGAAAATACATCTGATACATATTATTGGCTGTGGTATACATTATGTGCATGTGAATGTGTATGTCATAAATTAACTGAAAAGAGCAGAATATAATATTTACATAAGGCATAATTTCAAACATTTCAAATGTGCAAAACAAAACAAAACCCCTCACCTAGAACTAACACATGTAAAAATATTAACAGAGATTGTGCCTAGATGTTGGCATTATGGGAGCTTTATTTTCTATCGCTTCATAATTTTTAGATTTTCTGTATTAAACTTTTTTTTTGTAATCAGAAATCTAGAAATTGTCATCAGGGACATGATGTATAATCAGGGTAAAATGATACTGTTCGTGTCTTAAATCTTTGACTTACTTAAGAAAAGCAATGATAGTTTAAGGACTTCTTGAAATGTAGATGCATCCAATCAGCTTCCACATAATTGGCTCTATTCCTGACCGTCCATTACTCAACACACTCAGAGAGCAAACAGAATTTTTAGGCTAGTATTGAGCTTTGTGACAGTCCAAAGAATCTTGCTTTCATGGAGGTCTTCAGAAATGTCATACTTCTTTAAAAGTAAGTCTGGATGTGTTCCTACTTTGTACATCTTTGCATCTAATTTATATTGTAAAGGACACAATCTAATGGCAAGCTCCCCAGAAAGTTCTCTGCTTGCATGCCTCCCTATGGGAAGAGGTCTACCTAAGAGACATGGGTGTTTTTAAGAGATAACACTATTATAGTTCAATCCCTTTAGTGTAAGTTGTCCATTTCTGTGCTACCATATCATTCCTCAGGGGAACAACAGTCCTGGCTACAACTGATGTGACACTGCAGGCACAGGCAAAAGAGAGAGAGACAGAGAGTGAGAGGGAGAGGGGTGGCACAGAAAGAGCCTTTTATCTGGTTGTGACATATGTAAACTAGTACTTAGGGAAAAATGCTTTATGATATTCATTGGATATTCACTGTTTGAAAGTCACACAATTTCATTCAATTCAGTGCTATATATTTTATTTTTTAATTTTAGTCTTGAAGAAGAGTGAAATGTGTCTGTCTTCCAGAAATAGAGAGATTATATTTAAATGATTTTATCGTCTATTTTGTAGAATATACATTCAAAAAACACTGCTACATGGGTCACACTAGGAATCTCTGAGAAACCTGTTTAAATAGTAAAATAATTGTAAGAAGTCTATTAAGAAAAATTACAATTTCATGCTTAGGGTTATTAATCAACATCTGCTCTATACATAACAAACCATAACACTGGAAATGTGCAAATCAGCAGATGAAACACTAAATCGCTTTCTATTGTTGAGGCACACTCAAACATTTCCACAGTGTTCTTTGCCAATTAAAGAAATGGTAGAGCTAGCAGGGTAGGAATTCTCCAAATATGGAGAGAACAACTAAAGTCATCAGGTTGGTCTCCAGACAAAACTGGGATAACTAATGGTACAAAGGACATGTTTCCACTTTGGGTGGACAATGGCAGACCCTTAGAAATGAGTTCTAACAAAGACCAACATGAAAGTATAAATGGGTCTATGATAATCAAATGAGGAATACATAATAGGAAAAAAAAACTTTAGAAAATAACTGGGACCAGTTAAATGGAACTGGTAAGTTATCTATTGTAGTTCTAAGGAAGTTACAGAATTGGAAAAAAATTTGCATTAGATATTTAAATGTTGGCAGGAGTAAAAACTAGATGGTGAAGATGGTAAACAGTGAAAAACGTAATAATATTCTAAATGAACTTGGAATGCCACAAAAAGGCTTTTTGGTGCTACTGCATTATGTTTTACTCTAAATATTGAAAGTAGGAATTGCAAACCCAAAGCCCAGTGGGGACCAGGTGAGGGTGTAAATAAGGGTCATAAATAAGGGTTATATGTATGAGAAAAGGGAAAAGAAGTGTGAAAGAGAGGGGACACAAGAAGGAGGATGCTTCCTTCAACTGAGGGCCAGTCACTACTTGGCTGGACACTGTCACTATGTGAAAGCATTGTCCTGATCTGATGTGTAAGAGGAGCTAGAAAGCAGGAATGTCAATGAAGTTTCTTGATGTTTAAAACAGTAGGTTGTGGGCCACAGTTTGTAACTTCTGACTTAAAGATAGAAAAGACATTTCTGAATGACATTTTAACCATTAAAAAAAAAGGTAACTGGTATGGAAGAGTGTCCATAATCCACTGCTGAATGAAAAAGTCAGTTGGGATTCAAAATACATCGAATCGTTCCATCTTGCAAAAACCTGCTTTTGCAATTATGGGAGATGCAGAACAAATTATTTATAGAAGTTTGGCAGTGGAAAATAGCTACATAGATGTGTATTGTTTTCTTTTTCCCCAACATGTATCACTTGTGATTATCAAATTTAACTGATTCTAAGATACATTTTTTCTACACTTCTCAAAATTGAGATTAGTCTTATAATTCACAATAGCACATACAAGAGTGGTGCATTATATCATCAATAAATCCTAGATTCGATGAAATAGGATTTACAAGGTCAAAAGCAAAAATCTTAAGAAAAATCATTAAATTCAGCTACTTTGATATGAATACCTGAGGAAAATACTCTGGTAGTTACCTTTCTTTTTTAAAAAAGATTTTATTTATTTATTTGGGGGAGAGAAAGATTTGAGGGGAGCAGAGGAAGAGGGACAAGCAGACTACCCTAAGCACAGAGCCTGTTGAGGGACTTGATCCCCTGACCCTGAGGTTATAACCTGGGCCGAAACCAAGAGCCAGAGGCCTAACTGACTGATCTACCCAGGTGCCCCTCATAGTTACATTTCTTAGAATTTATCTACTTATTTAAAAAAATTCAGATAGAAACTGAAAATCCAATTATTCTCTTCATTGACTATTCAAATGCCAAATTTCTCTATAATTTGGAGTTATTTTCCTTTTCATTTTAATGGTTAAGTTGTCGAGCATCAAAACCCAAATCTTCAGGTGACCCTCATAATATCAGCAGCAGATTTTGGTTTATGTAAAAATTCTTGTTTCAAAACAAAGTGCTGTCCAAACTATTAAAGACAAATTGTCAGAATCTGTAATTGCCCCAGAAAGCAAAAAGATCTTTATTACAAGTTTCAGATCAGAGATATAATGCACTCCATATGGCTAGCCACATTATGGAGCTGGGCAGTTCCACTCAGCACCAGCTGAAGTACCTACAAGGTCTAGGGTCTGTCATACTGTTAGATTAAATTATGAATAATTCCTAGGAAATACTTAATGAATAATTTCTTTCCCCCGTCATATGTGCCATTATGGTGTAGACCCTAAAGAAATTTCTAATAAAAGTATATTACATTCTCTTTTCTTCATTAGTAACTACAATATGTATGGCATTGACGTCAGGGGAGTTCAGTATAAATTTGCAATCAGGTATATTGTGCAAGGTACCACAACAGCCAATATTAAAATACAACACACCCGGATCTAGTGATATGATGTATTTTTTTATGCTATAGACCATGAAATTATAGAATCTCCCATAGTTCTGACATATTATTTCTCCTTCTAAATCATTATAATCACCAGACCCATCTCATGCCTCAGTCTCTAAATGATAATGGAAGCAGAAGCACAGTATAATCAAGGAAGCTCTCAAGATTCATTTTCAGAAAAATATGATGCTCACCCTCACTAAGTAGAATTCTTCATTAATTAATAGTGTCATTGATGGCATTATGTTACCCACCACCAAGTTTCTGAAAATCTTACTTTATGGCATCATAAAAATCAGAATCTGTGGAAAGTATTATATGAATAAATAGTCATATTATAGTCAAACAGGAAGAATGGTCTGAAGAGACTCTTTAAAAATCCCTCAGTCATCCTTGTTTTCAGGAAATGGTTCTTTCTCCTATGAACTGAGTACATGGACTGAATTTTGTTTTCCAAACCACCAAATGTTGCCATGGACAGGCTTAAGAGAGAGACACCTACTCTAGACTACAAAAGAGGTGGATTATATGGACCTCCTCCCTGTCCCCTGCATTCCCAAGATAACCACCCAAGTACAAGATCTTACTAATTCACTTCCCGATCGTGGCTTGGACATCAGTGAAACAAACTCACATAATGCTTCCAGATTAACCAGCGAGAAAGGATAAGACTCAAATGTGTAGAAGAGTGATACCTGGCTATAGTAGGCATACCATAAAAATGTCTGTTAAATAAGAGATTTTTTAGAACTTGTAAATATAATATATGCTCATTTGAGAGAACGAGACAGAAAGAAAAGAAAGTGTAAGTCCTCTTGACTGTTTTTCTACCCTTATAATCTCTTCCTCCATTACAGGCACGATTTCCAGCCATGTATACAGTTGTGACTCTGTCTAATATATAGGCATAACGTGTTAATGAATATATGTACACCTCATTCTATAGTCTGTTTCAATTTTCTTAACAAATGTGATACCTAGTTGTAGAGGTGTTTCATTAGCTGCAATGTTTTCATTAACTGCAATGGGTCTATATTACTTATCTGGTCTTCTAATGATGGTCATAAAAATCTATGACGAGTTAATAAACAACTTGTACATTACAAAATATTTGAGCCTTTGTTGGGAGATTTGTTTACTCTCATTTCCATCCCATCTCTATCTATCCTTCTTTCTCTCCTAAGTACGTAAATTTTATACATCGCTGATGAAGTCTTCTCCTGGTTGCATAAAGACAGAGTCATCTGCACTGAGAGTTTTGGTTCAGAATTAGACACATAACTATGTCATTGAGGCTCATATCTGCTATTTCATACCTGTGTGGCTAAACCTCCTTAGCCTTGATACCCCAAACCTCATCATATTGGGGGAGGATTAGAGAATCAAATATCCAGGAAGAATTTAGTACAATGTCTGGCACATAGAAATTCTCCACAATGAAGAGGCTGACATCGTTGATGTAATATCTATTATAAAATGGCTTGTTAAGTGACCTACTAATACTGTCATACAGCAATAGCCTAGAATACAGTAATTCCCTCATCAAATAGGAATTAACCCTTCCTGTCAGCCAATAGTACCAAAGGATAATATACAACCAGCAGAATCCACATGATAATACCCCATGCTAGGAGATCTCAATCACTATTACTATCAAATGAGCATATTTTAGATAATTTTCCCCTATTTATTTACTTTTACCCTAATTTATAGTGCAGGAAACTGAGGGTCACTGCAGATTTTAATTCATGTCTGTCTGACTTTGAAGCCACTACTCTCAATCAAAATTCTAACCTGTTTTCTACTCTGTCAAGGTAAAAAAAAAATAACACTTCTCCTAGCAACAGCAATCAGACAACAGAAAGAAATAAAAGGTATTCGGATTGGCAAAGAGGAAGTCAGACTCTCTCTCTTTGCAGATGACATGATACTATATGTGGAAAACCCAAAAGACTCTACCCCCAAACTACTGGATCTCATACAACAATTTGGTAATGTGGCAGGATACAAAATCAACGCGCAGAAATCAGTTGCATTCTTATACACCAACAACGAAAAAATAG